>JBBBDQ010000363.1:6910000-7110000 GCA_037127315.1 Ascarosepion bandense | reverse complement strand
TTTAAGAATTTGAAGTGCCCAACTTCATCCTATGTTTCCGGAACTGTTTCAAGGAGGAAATGTCATGTTTCAGGATAATAATGCATCCATTCATACTGCTGAAGTTGTAGCTGAACGGCATGAGGAACATTCTAGTGAAGTAGAACATTTCAATATCATTGAACATTTAGGGTTCATTTTAGAAAAACAGGTGAGGAGCTGATATTCTTCACCAGCATCACTGAAAGAATTGGGTAATATTTTAGTTGAAAATTGGATAAAAATTTCTCTGTATGACTCGACCGCATGCAGAATTCAAGCTATAATTGCTGACAAGGGCAGTCCTACACAATATTGAATTAAATTTGCTTGCAATTTCAAGAGCTTTCAAATTTTTGTCCTCTTTCTTTCTATATCATCATTTTAAATTTATTGACGTCTCCATTTCTGAGCTGTGAATCTTTTCTCCTCTTCCTTTCTAAATCAAGATCCTACCATTTTGTATTTGTCCAGTCTGAATGAGCGTTAGAAGAAGTAAATTACTGGAAAGTATTTAAACTCACCTGATGCCAGCTGAACATGTAATGCGCCTCATGCCAATGACATTTCCACCGAGCTTCTTTGCTGCATATGACTTCATATATTTTCTTTTAATGCGTTCCTCTCGAATTTATGTTTAAACTGGAGTCATCAGGAGAGAATGTGCACCATTTCGGGGCCTCCTTTTTACTTGCACAACGGCCTCCCTCACTAATGTGAGGACCTATTATAACGATATACAAGTGTGTTGTAGATATACAAACTCAAATGTCAAACGACGAAATTCTTCTTCTTCTTCTTCTTCTTCTATGTTCCCTGTCCCTTCAGGACGTAGGCGATCATGGCTTTGCACGTATCTCTATCCCTGGTGGCTCTTGGCACACCATGCAATCCTCGTTCCATCATCCACCTGATTAGGTTCTTCAAATATGTTATCTGTTGCTTTCCCCTGTCTCTTTTTCCTTCTATCTGGCCTGTTAGTATCAGGTTCTCCAGGCCCTCCTTCCTCATTGCGTATCCCAAGAACTTCAGCTGTCTCTTCCTGATGCTCAGTATTAATTTCCTTTTCGTTTCCATCCTTTCCAAAACTTCATCATTGCTCACATGCTCGATCCATGATATTCGCAGCATCCTTCTGTAGAACCACATTTCAGTTGCTTCAAGTTTTTCCTTCATCTTTGATGATATTGTCCAGCATTCACTGCCATATTGAAGGACGGACAGCACGTAGTAATCCAGTACTCTCTTTCTTGTTTTGAGCGAAATTGTCCTGTTTCTTAATACTTTACTCAACTACTAGAATGCTTCATTCGCCATGTCAATTCGGATCTCTATGTCGCACTTTCCGTCTTCTGTTATAACACTTCCCAGTTACTTAAATGTTTGTACCTGCTTGATTCTAGTATCCCCGACCTGTATTTGGCATATCGGGCTCCCCTTTGTACTGATGACCACGCATTCAGTAGATTTACAAAAACTTTCGAAAAACGGGAAACCTTGCGTTCTGAGAATGCAAAGTGAACCTCATTACGCATTCACGATCAGTCATGATATTTCTTTCTTCCCAGCTGTTTACGTAATGATTTGCTAATTTTGTCTAGCATACACCACGCTTCCGATCCGGGTGCTGGTGGAAATTTGATTCTTGGCAGTTTGGGTTGCGTCCCATCCTTTGATTCAACATCTTGGATATCATCAGCATTGTGGTATGCATTCTTGCATTGGTTTTCCGACGTCTTATCTGAGTTGGCAGAGCGCTGCTTTTGAACCGTTTTCAGAGAAGCACAATCCATTTTTGTAAGGTTAATCTTCTCTCCGACCACAAACACATGGAAAGTCCGTGCACTTTCCTAAATTCATGGTTTGTTTTTTATTCCTGGTTCCTTGACGATTATTCCGTTTGGATTCATCATCCTCTCTCTCTTTCGGTGCATCCTGAGGTCATTTACTTATAGTTTTTTTTTTTAGCAGTTTTTAATGAAGTCTGGATTGATGACCCGGTGAGATCATCTGGTCTTTCCCAACGTTCCCTGTCTTTCCAGATGTTTGCTAGTCTGTTCTTAACCGCCATTCAGTCTATTCCTGAAAGCCAACGGGCGAGTGATACGTTTGAAGAAGTAAATGACTGAAAGGTAATTGAAATTTTCCTGAAGCGAGCTGAATGTGTAATGCTCCTCATGCCAATGACATTTCCACCGAGCTTCTTTACATCATATGAAAAACTCCTTTTTCTAAGGTGTAACAGTCTGAATTGGTGTAAGAATATATTTTTTTAACTTCTTCAAATATAAGTGATTTTCATGTATTTTTAAACTGTTTTTCTTTTCTGTGTTTCATATTTCTATATTTGTATCAATATTCTTAAAGGAATGATTTTTTTAACTTGTTAGAAAAGTCTCTTGCATGAGGGACTACATATACTTTTCTCTTTTAATATGTATCAGCCATTTTCCTTCGCTAGATGTATGACATCCTGTTGTGGAACCCAGACTCACCTCAACATAGACTCACCCACTGCTATAATCATAGGTGTGTGATAGCAGTAATGGGGAAACAGACAGTAGCACTGTGCGCATGACCGCAGTCGACTACCAAGGACTATACTGGATTCATAAGCTCTGCTTACTGTATCTTCTTCTTTGCAATATTTCCTTTATATGTTTTTTAATTAAAGTAGATTATTGCCTGGTTCACATTTTTCTTACTTTTATTGAACAAGAGTGGAAGCTCATCCCATGGTCCCTGTGTAGAAAGTGGTACCCGGTTCTCTATTTCTCTTTTGACCCGAATATTGGTGCTCTCGCAAGTTTTCTGTGATGTGTGTAGTCGGTGGCAACGTCTCTTCATAGTAAGGGTACCGGGTTAGCTGTTTTGTGGTTGCTGCTTCCAATTAGTAATTAGGAGTCCTAACGCTTGCGTAGCGTCGGGAGAGGCTGCTCTTATCAGCAGTTGCATAATATTGGGGTTCTTGCTGTGCCACGACGCGCATGGATAGATGTCTCTGCACGCGCTCCTGGTGGCGCAGTCAATGACCGTCTGCCACCTCTACTTGATGTCTCCCTCACCAACAACACAAAAATGAACAATCGCATATGAAGAAACAAATTTAAACCAGCCAAACCAAAACCACCTAAATCACTTAACATCTCCTTAAAAATCATCCGGGGTATGTGTACAAGCTTCAGCAGTGTGGAAGCTTTTCTACACGAAAAATATTCTGACATCCTAGCGCTTTGCGAAACCAAACGTAACCCCTGAATTCCCTCCTCTGACTTATCAATTCCTGGCGATTTTTCCCTTTTAAAGAAGTACTCCACTGTCCATATGCATGGTTTGTGGGTTTACGTCAGTGAACACATCCCTCTAACTAGGATGATTTCTCTTGAATCTCTTGACCACTCATAAATATATCTCTGTCTTTGACTTCTAAAATTGGTTAGCTATCTTTTCTTTCTGTACCGTTCCCTTTCCTCTCCTGACTGCTTCCTGCTAAACAGTATCTCTGACAATATGGATAACGTTACTCCAACTCATCCGCTAACATGTTTGTGTTCGGGGATTTTAATGCCCACTATAATAAGTAATTGAAAAACTCTATCACTGATTCTACTGGCATTCATGCCATGAACTTTGCAATTACTCAATCGTTTATGAAAGTGGTGGATTTTCCTACACGCTTCCGTAGTATCCTTACAGAATACGCTTCTCTGCTAGATCTTAGTTTCACTTCTATCCCTGACCCTTGCCAAGCCATACAGCTTTGCTCTTTTGGAAACTCCTGTCAGACTGTCGCTTTCATTAATATCTCTCTCTACTCCCACTCCCCCTAGGAACCTCCTACCAACATTTCTTTCTGCTACCAAAGAGCAGACTGGGATTCGTTCCGCGATTTTGTATGTGACTACCCTAGGGAAAAATGTTTGCCCTCCTCGTTGAGGACTGCGCCTCTGGGGTATCCTCCTGGGTGAACGCTGGAATCGATGCTTTCATCCCGGACATGAAGTTCTGTCCTAATCCTCTTTTTCCCTCTCGTTCTATCCTGCCTTCACAACCACCATTGCACATAGGAATCATTTCCTCCAGTTATATCGGAGCCACACGTCTGACCATAACTGGGACCTATTTGCCTCTGTGCTTAATGAGTGTAAGAGGACCTTAAATGACGCTGAGCTGTTGTGTGCTGGGAGACTGAAGCAGCGTATAGCAGCCCGAAAGTTCGGTTCCAAAGACTACTCGCGGCCCTGCAAATATGTACTGAACAACGGCAAATTCTTTTATCCCTCCTTTAATCAATAAACTTAAGGTCTTCACATCCACAGTGGGCAAGGCCGAATGCTTTGCTCCTCCAACTCCACATTTTACTCGTCTGGAGTATCCACAGCTGACTTTCCTCCTGGAACTGAGGCTTACCTGATAGATGTTCACAAAACCCTCTCTATGGTCTTTAACCTAATTTCACAGCTTGACCCCCATAAAGCGAGCTGAGGCGACGGAATCCGGGTAATTGTCATGAATAAATGTGCCCCTAAACTCTCCTCTGTCCTCTCCAAACTCTATAATTATTGCTTTTCTGCTTTCTGTTTTCCTGCCTGCTGGAAGTCTTCTTTTGTGGTATCTGTATTTAAGAACTCAGAACACTCGGACCCTACTAATTATCGCCCCGTCAGCCTCATACCAATTTTCGGCAAATTATCATCAATGCTGAAATAATTCAATATCTCACATAAACTATTCTCCGACAAACAGTATGGATTCCGCTTTGCCAAGTATATTGTTGATATACTAACTACCATCACCGAGTACATTTACCAGACCCTCGATAAGAACGGTAAAGCTCGAGCTGTTGCCCTGGTTATCTCAAACTCACTTGATAGGGTCTAGAACGCTGGCTTTCTGCGCAAGCTACAGGGCTATGGTATCGGTGTACGCTTGCTTGATTTGATCCCATCTTTTCTATCACACGGAAGCTGGTGTCCCAAAGGCGCTATTCTACATCCGACACTCTTTCTGATCTTCATAAAATATCTCCCTGATGAGATAAAATTCCAAGTAAGCATTTATGTTGATGACACCATCAATTACCTTCGCAAGAAATCTGCCAAGGCAGAGAAAGATAATTCTCGCTCCCAGAAAACTATTTCTGCTTTTGCTTTTATCATACTTCCGTCCAATCGTTATTTTCAAGTAAATGGAGGAGGTTTATTACATATTAAGTTAAGCTTACGGTCATATCACGTTGAATATACTGGTTCCCGTTTGATCACCGAAGTTAAGCAACGTTGAACCTGGTCAGTACCTAGATGGGTGACCGCTTGGGAATACAAGGTGCTGTAAGCGTTTAGTGACGGATGTGCGTTGGGGTGCAGAGAATACCGGCTCGGAAAGAGAAATCGATGAGCCGATTTCGAATTCCAGTTGAATGCCCTGCATTCACTTAAGCACTGGTACCCTTCGGAAAGGTATTAATCCGTCCCTTTCCTTCAGTATTGGATTAAATAACAGGGTTGGACTTGGGACTCTGCCCTTAAACAAATCCCAATAAAACTTCCTCCATCGAAAGGGAAGCCGGCTCAACCCGACTAGGGTGAATGCAGTTCAACATCTCACAGCCCATGAACTATTCTCTGTTAAACGGTATAGGGTCTGCTTTGCCAAGTCTCATATTCATATACTGACTACCATCACCGAGTACATGTACTAGGCCCTCGATAAAAGGGCAAAGCTCGAGGTGTTGCCCTGGTTATCTCGAACTCACTTGATAGGGTCTAGAACGCTGGCCTTCTTTGCAAGTTTCAAGGCTATGGTATCAGTGTACGCTTGCTTGATTTGATCCAATCATTCCTATCACACCGACGCCGGTGTCCTTAGGGTGATATCCTAGATCAGACACTCCTTCTGATCTTCATAAAATATTTCCCTGATGAGATAAAATTCAAGTAAGCATTTATGCTGATGACACCATCAATTACTTTCGCAAGAAATCTGCCAAGGCAGAGAAAGATAACTACGCCGCTGATCTTGAAAAGGACCACCAATCTGTGGTGGACTGGGGTAAGAAATGATTTGTAAACGGAACTACTATCCGTCTGTTGTGGAGTAGTTTTCGCACTGAAAGTTATAATCGTGCTATGTTGGTTGCTAATCGATTTAACGCATCCAAAATGTTAGAAACTTGGTAATCTTCCGCTGTAAGCTGATTCCATAGTATTCGGCTAACTGCCGACTAATATCAACAGCCTTAATCCAACTATGTCCAAACTGGAACTAACTAATTATCTTACTAAACTCCAATAGAACTCTAAAGAACTCGCTAGAACTTCTAAGAACTCTTAAGAAATTCCCAAGAACTTCTCGAGTTAACTTCCTGTTAATTCTTATTAATATAAAGAGAGAGTCTGTTATCTGAGGAATAGGCGTGTTTCACCATAACACCGTCAACCACCATAAACAGTCTCTCCTGCCTCCATCAGCATGGTTCAAGCTAGACTACCCGAAAGCAATACACTGCGCCACCTCGGCCTCATCCTATCAACCGATCTCAAGTGGAACGACTAGATTGAATCAATAGCTAAATAGGAAGGTTGGGTCACTATGTTGGACTGGGACAGTTTTCTCGCCTGAGTCCACCTTACACATATATAAATCAACTATCTTCCCATGCATTGAATACTGTCACCATATATGGATGGGCGCCCTTGCTATTCATTTCGGGGTTCTCGATAGGATCCATAAGAAAATCTGCAATGTAATCAATCCTGACATGGCAGCTCGACTCCAATTATTTTCTTACAGACGGGATATGGCTACCCTCTGTCTCTTCTACAAATATTTTCATAGCTTCTTCTTTGACGAGCTTAGCCCCCTGGTGACCACTCTACAAGAATTTACTCAAAGAACCTGACTTGCCACAAGGTACCACCATTTTACAATCAAAATAACCAAATGCAGCCGCAACTTCTATGCTATCAACTTCTTTTCTCGCACTTCCCGCCTGTGGATCTCCCTTCCGTATACTTGCTTCCTTCATAGCTACAAACTTTAAGAGATTAAATACAACCTCAATTGCTATCTCTTATCCCTATGACTACCATCTTTCTTTTACCCGTTCCCCACAACACATGCTCTATGTTGTTCTCTCGTTTCACTTCTCTAACACAACTGTCTTCACACCATCCTTTATCGATTCTCTGATACCCACCGTTGCCGCTTCTTCTTTCTCTTCGCTCTCGTTCTATGTAACCATTCACTTTCTTCTTATATAGCCGACTGGGCACCAGTGGCTGTAATGTCTGGCTTAGGGTAAAACGATTAAAATATATATAACTATTTGAAAGAAGATTTTTTTTTATTGTAACGTAAATGGAAAGCAAAAACAAATAAAATAACAAAAACTATCTTTTCCTTCTACTATATTCTCCATATTTTCTTCTTTTTGTTTACTCTTATCAATCCTTTATCGACAGTCTTTCTTTTAATAGCCTTTCTTTTTCAGTCATTGCTTTTTACTCGTTTTCCCGTGTTTATATTCGTTAATTCTTCTGTAGTTCGGTACTTTTCATTCAGTCGAAAAATGTTTCTTTCATTATGAAACAGTTTTACACCTATCCTCCTTTTTCTTTTCACTCGTTCTTTGTTAGTACTTTTCTTCTCTTCATTACCCTTTCTATTCTCCCTCTGAAAATGATCGTTATAGATGGTTTTAATTCTCGCTCCCAGAAAACTATTTTTGTTTTTGCTTTTATCATACTTCTGGCCAATCGTTATTTTCAGGTAAATGGAGGAGGTTTTTCAAATATTAATTTCAAAGAATAATTCTTTTATTTGGTTTATGTAAATGTCTAAAGCTGAAATTTTATCAATCACTTTTTTTTATTCAAAAATGTGTTCCAAAATGTCGGCGTCTTGTTAGTTGCGATAGAATCACATTTGATGTCAGTTGAAAAAGACTAGAAACACGTTAATCAACAATCATTAAAGGATAACTGAATGATATGAAGTAAACAAGTCAATATATATATATATATATATATATATGCCTATATACATACATATACACGTATATATATATAGACGTATATATATATACATATATATATGTATATTTACATATATATATGTATATATATATATATGTATATCTTTATTAATGTCTACATGTCTACATATGTATATATAAGTATATAGATATACGCACATATACGTATATATATACATATATATATATATATACATATATATATACACATAAATATATTTATATATACATATGTATATATACATATATATGTATTTATATACATATATATATGGTGGACAAGATAATGAAATTTCTAGTATCAAAAGAGCATCATTTGAAAATTTTGATTAAACTTTCAAAATCTTGTCTGTTTCCATGTTTCTTGATTTAATATGAATAGTATTTCATTTTTTGCTAAAATATTTATTTTTGTTCAGAGATTTAAATTAAATTAAGTTTATTAAATCCAACAGTACGTACAATTTAAGAATTTAAAGTGATCAAATTCATCCTATGTTTCAGAAACTTTATCTTAAGGGAAACACCATCTTTTAGGACGAGCATGCTGATAAAATTGTACCTGAATTGGAGACTGTTTTACTTAAAGAACGGATAAAAATTTATCTAGAAACAATTCAAACTTCCTACGAGTTGACTTCAGTCAGTTAAGTGCCATACGTGAAATACGCGCTGGCGATCATGCCTCGAAAGAGACATGACTGACTGGGCAGAAGATTATCCAGCAGTAGGTTGCCATTGCTTTCTGCGGTAGACTGGTTACCAGCCAAGGCTATATAACTCAATCTGTCCTGTTATTTAACCCATAACTGGAAGGAAGAGACTGATTAATACCTTTCCCAAGGGTATTTGCGCGTAAGTGAATGCAATGAATTCAACAGGAATTTGAACTCGGCTCCCCGATTTCTCGTTCCGAGCCGATATCCACTGCACCATAACGCACATCGACTTCACACACAATAAAAGCTATAATTACTGACAAAAGTCAGTGCGATTCTATATTGAATCACATTTGCTTGAAATTTCGAGGTAATTCTCTTAATTTGTCCATTCTCTCTGTCTCTGTGTATCTGTCTGTCTACCTCTCTGTCTCTGTATGTCCGTATGTCTGTCTGTTTGTCTCTCTCTCTCTCTCTCTCTCTCTCTCTCTCTCTCTATATATATATATATATATATATATATATATATATATATATATAGTACGTTTCTTTTGGCAGCATCTTTTCTTTTAAACAAGTTGTGTCAAATGATAGAGACAACATACTTTTACATATTTTCTTTTGAGTTTTTTTTTATATTTTCTGATTAGACTTTATATTTCGGAATTATATTTGTATAAAAATTGTCCAAAGGTTGTCCTATTACTGACGAACGTCATCGTTCATCACCAGGGACACAGTTTAAAATCAAATATTGTCTTGTGGCAGGAAAATTGTTACAACATTTATTTATTTTCTTTTAAAATGTTGTAACACTTTTCCTGCTACAAGGCAACATTTGATTTTAAACAGTAATTACTAGAACAACCTTTGGAAATCTTTTATACAAAAATAATTCGGAAATAAGGAGTCAAATCAGAAAATATAAAAAAATTTAAAAGAAAATATATAAGACTATGTTGTCTCTATCGTTTAACACAACTTGTTTAAAATATTATATATATATATATATATATATATATATATATATATATATATATATATAATTACACATTTTAATTAACAATTTTAATTTTAACGTAAGTGCCACAAGATATATAAAATGACAGACACTATTCTAAGGAACTCATTTACTGTCACCAAATTCATCAAATTTCAAGATGCAATTACGGAAAGAATGAAATAAATAGGCACACATCGTGTAATGACACATATCACACAACCCACATAATCCACATATCTGACCCACATGACCCACATCGTGTAATAAAACATACCTGACCCATAAAAATTTACCTAAGTCAAAACATACCGGTGTACCGTCTCTTTGTTATTTTTAATTTTTCTCTCGATCTTTGGGAAACTTTAATAAAAGTGAAACATGTTAGACTGAGATACGTTTCCAATTTTGTTCTTTTACTTTATTCTTTCATCTTGTCGGATTCTTATCCATATATTCATCTTGTCGGATTCATCTTTCATCTTGTCGGATTCTTATCCATATATTCATCTTGTCGGATTCATCTTTCATCTTGTCGGATTCTTATCCATATATTCATCTTGTCGGATTCATCTTTCATCTTGTCGGATTCTTATCCATATATTCATCTTGTCGGATTCATCTTTCATCTTGTCGGATTCTTATCCATATATTCATCTTGTCGGATTCATCTTTCATCTTGTCGGTTCTTATTCCATTATCCATCTTTGGATTATTCATCTTGTCGGATTCTTATCCTTTATACATCTTGTCGGATTCATTCTTTCATCCTTGTGGATTCTTATCCATATCATCTTGTCGGATTCATCTTTCATCTTGTCGGATTCTTATCCATATATTCATCTTGTCGGATTCATCTTTCATCTTGTCGGATTCTTATCCATATATTCATCTTGTCGGATTCATCTTTCATCTTGTCGGATTCTTATTCCATATATTCATCTTGTGGATTCATCTTTCATCTTGGGATTCATTCATATATTCAAGTGATAGGAGATTAACAAATATTATAAAAGAAAAATTAATTAAAATCTTTAATCCCATAATTACAAATAATTCCGCTTTCCAATGACACTTACTAAATTAAGAACCGATATAAAACACAATATCCTTCAGAAAACGATAGCGTAGGGTTTACTAAAGTGAAATATTCTGGAAAAAGAAAAATATTGTTAGGGAGGAAAGAGCGACAAAATTGACATTGAATATAAATTATTGAAGATCAAAGTCGACTGGAAAGGAAGAGGCCGTAAGGGAGCGGCACATGTGAGAAGTGAAATCAAAGAAACTGTTAGCATACAACTTAAGGTTACATATAATATTTCAAATATAAAAATTATTAAAGCTAGCTCATCAGAAGAATTACTGTCTATATGTTTATCGAAAATGTACCTGAGAAAGTAAACGAAGCTAAGAGACCATGGCAGAACTGATAACATTGCAGATGCCTTTTTTGGATTTTATCAAAAATATCTAGATATATAGCAGCAGCGCCAGTCTAGATAAGGAAGCATTATTCAATGCATGGGCGAATGGTAAACTTATGAAGGGTTTAACAAACTTAAGAAATTGTAAACATCAAGTACTTGGATACAATATGTATACTAAAATAGAAATGCAGTGTTTCTAAAAAATACTATTAAGAATTATAAGAAAACTTTTCTGTATGGCTTTGATAGCATGAACGTAACTGATAATGATGAAACGTAGCTGGCAGTAATCATATAAAGAGATTACGATTCTTGAGAAATATACCTTGTGTAAATTAATTGAAACAACTACTTTAGTTTCTTTTCATTTACCATACGGTCAGTTCTAGCCCCACTGTAGTGACAGAGTGTAATCGATTTCTATTTTTCTCTCAGAAGATTTGGTCATTTCCAGTAGTGTGCAGTAATATGAATATATTTTCTATGTGTATGATGAAATTTGTTCTGCCTTGAAATCATCCGTGATTGAATCAGTATTTTTCACTTCCAGACATTATTGCCTCGACTGTCGATTAGTTGTCCTACGGACATTGTCAAGCATGAGCGTTACTACAAAGAAGCGTATGACAATTCTAACGATGCATAATCTCACTGGCAAGCCATACAGAGAGATCGCGGATATTGTTGGTGTCAGCCTTTTAACTATCAGGCGTGTCATCAAGACAAAAAAAACAAATTGGATGCATCAACCCAAAATGTCATGGAAAATGCGGTCGAAAGAGAAAAACAACGCTAAAAGACGACGTATACGTGATCAAGAAAGATGTAAAAGTTCTATGAATCCATTATTCATTTTGTTTCAATTAATTTGCAAAAGAATGTAATTAGATCCAGATATTGTACTACTTAAATTGAAAATGGCAAAATGATATAAACAAATTAAACAAGACAGTTATTCCTGTTCGATTGCACTAAAAATATGTGTAACGCTTGATGCTAAGCACTAGAATTAAAATGATAGCTTTGTCTTCTATATGCTTTGTCCCTTCCGGAAGTTTGCAAATATGGCTCTACACAATTTCCTCTACTTTGTAACTCATAATAAATGTTGTCTTTTTGTTATCCCTCTGTAATTCCTGTTCTGCCATCGATTAATCAAGCTCACTAGGTACCTTCAGAAATGATTTTCTTTTTCCTTCTTACCTCTAGTCTGTTCTATGAGTACCAAATTTCTAAAATCCTCTTTCCTCCTTAATTTCCCTAGAAAATTTAATTGTCCCTTTCTTATGTTAGCTATAAGCATTTTTTTTGTTTCTGTTTTCTCTCAAACCTTGTTGTTACAAACAAGATCAGTTCATGACATTTTTATCATATCGAAACAAATTTCTGTTGTTTCATTTTTTTCCTTTATCTGAGATTGTCCGGTTTTTCCTGGTATATATATATCTGTGTATTTAGGCAGCACATTTTCTTTTAAACATGTCAGATTAAATAAATTGCAAACAATATGTTTGTTTATTTTTAATAAAATCCGTTCATACTCACGGATAATCTTTCGCGAATTACAATAAAAAAATATTTCAGAAATGAGCTGTAACGTTGACAGTGGTCATCTTCATTGGTGTGAATTATGGTAACAAATGTAACCGGAAAACTGTGTTGCTAAGAATTACTGTACATTTTTTCCTGCTTCAAATATAACGGTTGACAAATTGCTAGCGTTCATTAGAACGGAAAATTTATCCAAAATGGAATTTTTTTATATGTTGTAATGTCATGTTAAAGCATAAAAAACTGTTCTTTTACAAATACTTTTACAAATATTTTTGGGAATTTATTTAATCTGACATATATATATATATATATATATATATATACAGGCGTATAGAGGGAGCTGGTTCACAGCTTGAAGCTGTTTGCACCACATGCGCTCTCTTATTATTTAGTGGACACAAACTATAATATGATATGATTTATAGACCTGAGCCGGGATTTGCTTATTTTAATTGTTTTTTATTTTATTTCTATTTTAGTTTATCTATATACTAAATAATACGAGAAGACATTAATTTCACTGCTAAAAAAGACAGGAAAGTCTTCACAAACTTTGTGGCATTCACTAAACATTACACTTATAATAATAAACCCCCCACACACACGAACACACACACACATATACATATATTTATATATATATATATATTTTAATCATATCACCCCAAGCAAGGCGATAACGCCACTGATGCGCAGGGGGCTACGTAAGGGTAAAAAGAATAGAAAAGAGAAAGCCGGAAACCACATCCTAAACAGGGAACAAGGGATGAGCCTCTTCACCTGTTCAATAGACGTGGGTGGAGTGTGAACCGGGCAATAGTTTAGTCTATCTACTCCAATTGAAAAAAAATAAAAGAGTGTGAAAAGATTTGAAAAGAGAAAACCGGAAACCGCATCCTAAACAGGAAACAAGGGATGAGCCTCTTCACCTGTTCAATATATATATACACAGGGGCAAATTGGTACATTGTCGACGTTTTACATTTTTAATTTCGCGCATGCGCGTTTTTTTTTTGTTTTTTTTTTTGTCGCTTGCACAGTGTAGTAGGGTCAGTTGGGGACATTCTGTGAGAAATAGAGCGTCATGACGCAATTCACTTCGTCAGGAATATAGAAACGGCATAATTACTGCTTGTCATTCGTGTCGGAATCTCCTATAAGAACATCTTAGAGTTTTGGAAACTCAATATGAAAACAATGCAGAGTATTCGTAAAAAGTCAGATGAGTCTAATGGTTATTACGAAGATGTTTCGAGTGATCACTAGTGATGACAAAGTTATGCTTCCATTCATCTGTCCAGAGGGCCTCAAACACTACATGGAATCTTACGTCACGTGCCTTGATGAGGAAGTGCTGCCCTGGTGACTGCTGGAAGACCTCATGTCTGGCATCTGGACTCTGCACCATACCACACAAGCAGGAGAACGCAGTTATGGCTGTCTGACAGTTTTTGTAACTACCCCACTACTTACATCTGTCCGTCCAACTCCCCAGACTGCAAACCCCTTCATCATTATTATTAGGATGCATTTGAGCGAGAGACCAACAAAACATGGCTTTAAGTTCAGGTGAAATAAAGACAAAAATTGTCCATTTGGATATTTTTTTCCTTATGCTTTCTGTTATCATCCTGTAGCAATGTTTTATGTCAACACCAGATAATATCATCTTTGATAGTGGAATGTCATTAGGTTAACTTCCCTGAAGATGGCTAATGTGAATCGGACTTATAGAATCAGCGTAAGAAATATCCAAATTTTGGATAATTTTCGTCTTTATTTTCACCTGAAATTAAAGCCAAAATATGATGTTTAGAACAGCTCGGGATTAAACATAACAGACACTCATTGTCTGTGATATTTAAGAATATATGTTTAGAATTTATATATATATATATCAATAAATACACACACCCACACACACACACACATGCATATTGAATGTTTAATACTAAGTTTTGTGTCATAATAGGGTTAGACCAGTCAGTCAGTTGAGTGCCATACGTGGTACACGCTTGGGCGATCATGTCTCGACAGAGACATGACTGACTGGGCAGAAGATTATCCCGCAGTTGGTTGCCATTGCTTTCTGTGGTAGACTGGTTGCCGACCAAGGCTATAGAACCCAATCTGTCCTGTTATTTAACCCATAACTGGAAGGAATATACGGATTAATACCTTTCCCAAGGGTATTTGCGCGTAAGTGAATGAAATAAATTCACCTGGAATTCGAACTCGGCTCCCCGATTTCTCGTTCCGAGCCGATATCCACTGTACCACAACGCACATCCGCTAGACCAGTACACATTTGTATAAAAAAGTGTTCGATACAATTATATTGTAGAACTTGTGAATATTTTCCATTTTTAAACGAGTTATTTCGCTACCCAGGTTTCTAACATGAGTAGTGCCATCAGGCGATTTTTAATAAATTTTTAAAATTTTTAATACTTTTTAAAAATTGGAAATGTTTTTAAATATTTAATAGTTATTAAAAATCGCCTGAAGATACCACTTATGGTAGAAACCTGGGTAGCGTAATAACCCGTTTAAAAATGGAAAATATTCAAAAGTTCTACAATATGAATGTATATATATTTAAATATTTAAATAAAAAAAATCAAAGATATATTTTTTCATGCACAACCAATCATAACTAATTTCGAAACGAGCCGACAACGCCCAGCAAAGAGTAAATCCATCCTACTGAAAAGACGAAAACATAGCTACAATTCAAAGACGATTTAGAACTTAGGTTCGAATAGACACACCACATGAGCTCATCATTGACCACATTAGTAATGTGTTTGAAGCAGAAGGAAGAGATCAAGTTGCCGACCTACATCGTTCCGGAAGGACGTTCACAATAGAATACTTATGATTGATCTCGAAGAAAGTCTGTTCGATGAGCAACTCGTGTGATCGCTATTTCAAAAGACAGCATCCATCGAAAATTAGAGGCATGACCAATGGAAAAGTTTTATTCCAATTCATTGCAGAATACGGCCGGCGAGTTGAATTTTGTCCGTACGACATTGAAAAATATGGTGAGATTCAAAAGTAACAAATGAAAGAGAATGCGTACAAATCCCAATTGAAACACCTTATTTCTGAAGACGTGCAAGTCGTGTAATCGGTAGAGGGTCGGAACGAGAAATCGACGGATAGCGTTCGATTTCTGATAGAGATCGTCAGATTCACGTTCGCTCAAATACACTTAGGAAAGTTATGAATCGAAATATGACATAATGCTTTCTGGAAGGGCTAAACAAATGAACAAGGACTTATACCTGTACTTTATTTATTTTGCAAAGGCGTTTGACAAAATACGCTATAAACAATTAATGGAGATGCTTGGCAACCATGACATATTTGGGAAAGACTTAAGACTAATCAAGAATCTTTGCTGGCAGTAAACCGCTTGTATACGGACAGGTAACGAATTCAGCAGATATACAAAGATAGAAAGAGGCGTAAGACACAAATGTGTCTTTTCACTGGTATGCTTAATTTGTAGAGCGAGAATATTTTGAGGACCCTCGAAATTATGCCTGGATTCCTCATCGGAGGCCACAATTTAAACAACCTATGTTTTGCAGATGATACAGTGCTGATAGCAGATACAGAAAGAAAACTACAATACCTCCTACGGAAGGTAGCTGAAGAGAGTGACAAGAAAGGACTAAAGATAAACTACAAGAATGCATGATCATCAGAACAAAAGCGCAGTCCAAAATGCCAAATGCCGGTCGGGGATACTAAAATCAGGCAGGTACAACAATTTAAATACCTGGGAAGTGTTATAACAGAAGACGGAAGGTGCGACACTGAGATCCAAAGGCAAATTGGCATGGCGAAAGTGGCATTCCAGAAGTTGAGTAAAGTATTAAGAAACAGGACAATTTAGCTAGTAAATAAGACAAGTTTCTTCATGTGCCGTGTTTATTCAGGATGCAAGCGAACATGGACTTCCACTTGGCTCTTTCTCTTCTCGCTCTCAATATTTGTCTCCTGGTATCTCTTCCAAACCCTGACCCATTATCCATTTGCTTAGACGTAACAAGTGCGCCACGTTCTGCTTTCACCTGTCTCTCCTTCCTTCTATCCGATCTGTCAGTACTAAATTCTCCAGAGCCTCCTTCCTCATTGCGTGTCCGTGCACCCTAATTTGTCTCTTCCTGGTGTTAAGTATTTTTTCTTCTTGTTTGCATCCTTTCTCGCACCTCATCGTTGCACACGTGCTTCGTCTATGGTATCCTCAGCATTCTTTTGTAAATCAACATTTCTCTTGCCTCAAGTCTCTCCTTGATGAGATCGTCCAACATTCACTTCCATACAGAAGGACAGATATCACTTAGCAAACCAACACGTTTTCTTTGTTTCAGTACATTGGTTAGCTTCTGAAATATGACTTTGACCATGCTAATGCGTCATTGGATCTCCATTTTCCAACATCTGTCAAAACACCTCTGTAGTATTTGAATTTTTTTAACTGTCTTATTTTAGTTTTTACCGACTGTAGTTGGCATATTCAGCTCCTCTTTTTGCTGATGACCATACATTCAGTTTTCTTGTAGTTTATGCTCAGTCCTTTCTTCTCACTTTCTTTTGCTATCTTCTGTAGAAGTCCTGCGTTTTCCTTTCCGCGCTGTTATCAGCACCGTCATCCGCGTACCTGATATGGTTAGGATGTGGCCACCAATTACGAATCACGGCAAGGATTTTATTTCTCTCATAATCGCTTCGCTGTACAGGTTGAGAGAAAACTCATCCTTTTTTAGGCCCCTTTCTATTTTTGCATGCATGCTGAGTTCACTTCTTATCCGTACACAAACTGTTTGCTGCCAATATAGATTCTTGATGAAGAGTTCCACAAACGGATATAAACCAGTAACTATGCGGAATATGAATCATGAAATTGATTTACAGTATTTTTAAAAGCCGAAACATCTTTGCTGATTAGTGTTTCATTGAGTTTTTTAAGATGTGTCATAGCTCAGAAAATAAAAATGACATATCTTTACATTTTATTTTGGGATAAAATTATCTGGTGCAATCAAAATGGCATTAATTTTAATAATAAAAATTTAAAACGTGCATGCATTTTCAACAAATTCACGATATATATATATATATATATATATATATTTAAACATTGTTTTTAATGGATACTCGCATCTCAGTGAATAATTTTCATAATTAAACACACACACACACACACACACACACAGACACACACACACACACATATATATATATATATATATATATATATATATATCGGCCTAAATATTTGAGAAATCTTGGTAGATAAATATGCATAGATAAATATACATATTTTCTTAACAAAATTTCTCGAATATACAGGCGGGTGAATATAAATATTAATTTACTGTTTAATTATAAAAACAACAACTACAAAGTAACCACTTAATAAGAGTATCCATCACAAATAATGTTCAAAAAAATAAATTTAAAAGGATTTCTTAGGAAATATGATTTCGTAACTTTCGTAAATATATATATATATATATATATATATATATATGCAAGCAGTATAGCCCGGGGTTGCTCGGGTGTAATGAAAGCTTTAAAACTAATCCATGGTCCTGGAGCTCAGACTCTTTGGACGTTGGCTCAAAAGACTAAAAAACAATAGTTGTTTCCAGCTAAAGCGAAATCGTAGACTAAAATATAAATGAAAAGTCAAAATTTGATTTCCTGGTATGGATATCAAATTTATTTTTTTTGTCGTAAACTGAATTTTGAAGGCTAAATAAGACCTCTGAGTAAATGGTATCATGGCTGAGACTAAGAACTACAATTATACCTACTTAGAGCCAAACCCGAAGCAAAATCTAAAATAAAAGGGCTGAAAAAATACAGACATGCAGGCAGATAAACAGACACACACACAAACATCTTGCCTTTATATATATATATATATATATATATATATATATATATATATATATTATAGATTTTCTGCACTATTGTAAGAACTGCAACATTGAAACTTCTGAATATCGTTTCTTATGTCTTTGTCTATGTGTGTATCAAACTTGATTATAGTCGGACCACTCCTTCTCTAACCCGATTTTTTCGATTATCGATTTTCGATATTTATTGGGAGTACCTCGACACAAAACCTAGCTAAGAACACTCTGAGACGCTTATGGTATAACTGTGTGAATTTTTAAGAAAATCGGTTCAGCCGTTTCGGAGTCTATAGGTAACGGACATACACACACAGACACACACACATACACACACATACACACCCAGAAACAAAGTTTCATTTATAAATATGTTTAGATATATTAAATTTTAAAATAAATGTTTATTCTGGATAAATATTTGTACCGAATGGGACGAATATAATGTGGTCTGATAAATGAGCTAATTTAGGTCAGAGAAATTTATAACCAATATATGTTGAGATATGTTGAGTTTCCCTTTTTAAGTTTCATATACATGAATCTTGTTGGATTATCCTCGCCTTTTACGGTTTTGACATCACTATATATATATATATATATATATTTGTGAGGTAATATTTTTAACAGAGTCTAATAAATAAATAATATATAATATATCAGTTCCTTTCTTCTACACCATTTTTCCTTCCCTTTAACATCGAAGTCGTCGTCATTCGTTACCTTGGTTACAAGTTGTTTTTTTATATCTCTTTATTCATTAATTTTCCTCTGTCTACCATTTTGGCTTTTCTTTCCCCCTACCACTTCTATTCCTGTAACACGGTTTAATTTTTAACTTTTGATTATTACAGACGTATTGTAAAGTTTTCTCATATCGAGTCATCAATTTCTGTGTCTGCTTTTTCCCTTTGTCGTCCTGACAAATTAAAAAAAAATGTTTTTTCTCTTAATCCTACCTCTTTTTTTTATTTTTTAGCTTCCTGTGTATGGATATATTTTTGGGTTTCTTCCGGTATAAAAATTTTCTAACATATTTGAATTAATAATTTTTTTTTTATCGTTGTTCATGAAGCGATAATTTTCTCGCTGAAATGGCCATTCAACGAAATTAAATTTTGTAATTTTTTGACTTACTATATATATATGGGTCTGTAAATACATACTTCTATTTACACTATATATATATATATATATATATATATATATATATATATATTCTAGACATATGCTATTAAATATAAGAGACAATGAATGTCTATTATGTTTAATCAGTAGCCGTTCTAAACGTCGTATTTTTGCTTTAATTTCAGTTGAAAATAAAGACAAAAATTCTCCAACATTTGGATAATTATTTATTGGTTTTCTTCTAAGCTTTCGGCTCACATGAGCCATCTTCACATAGGTAGTTTAAACTGAAATATTATAAAATCCACCATCACCGACGATTTTATTTTTTGTTGACATAAAACTCCGCTTGGCAACGGCAATAGTTACCAAAAATAATAAACGCAGTTCTTAAGTTTGCGATGCGGTTTTATGACGTCACATCGCGGGATAGCGCGAAATGACAACAAAACCATCTAGTCAAATGCAATGTAATATGTTATTTCCTGTTTTAAAGTTGATTTTATTGAGTGTTGGTTGTTTTGATTTGATGTACATGGTCTCCAATATCTGCAAGTTCCTCTTACTGTGTGTATGAGTAAGGATCACCGTATTGTTGACCAAAATCTGTCTAATATTACCTACATTACCTATCAGAGATGCAATCTCTGAATGGGCATGTAAATTGGTACACTACATTGGTTTTTTGTAAAGAATTTAGTTTAGTGCCTGTTGGGTTATTATAGACTATGAGGTCAATTGTTTTAAACTTTTTATAATATATAATGAGTTTAATTTGATTATTACTTTCGACTGGTTTAACATTTCTACGTATTATGTTTTTGAGAGTTTTTTCATCTTGTTTATAATTATTATGTATTTGGTTGCAATAGTATAAGTTAATAGTGTTATGTTTATTTTGATGTAAACCATTATTATTAATAATATTATCATTATTGTTAGAGCTATTGTTAAGTTTGTTGAGATACATTTTAATTTGTTGGTCAATAACGGAGTTAGGAAATCCATTATTGACTAGTGTTTGCTTAATGTTGTGTAATCAAAAACCTAGTACATATATTGGTTTTACCACAACCACGCTCTCCCGTAGACTTACATGTCATCTTTCTGATCAGAGTACTATTAAACAACATTTCTCTGAAAAACATAAACATGTAGGTAATATCAGACATATTTTGTTTAACAATACGGTGATCCTTACTCATACACACAGTAAGAGGAACCTGCAGATATTGGAGGCCATGTACATCAAATCAAAACAACCAACACTCAATAAAATCAACTTTAAACAGGAAATAACATATTACATTGCATTTGACTAGATGGTTTTGTTGTCATTTCGCGCTATCCCGCGGTGTGACGTCATAAAACCGCATCGCAAACTTAAGAACTGCGTTTATTATTTTTGGTAACTATTGCCGTTGCCAAGCGGAGTTTTATGTCAACACAAAATAAAATCGTCGGTGATGGTGGATTTTATTATATTTCAGTTTAAACTACCTATCTGAAGATGGCTCATGTGAGCCGAAAGCTTAGAAGAAAACCAATAAATAATTATCCAAATGTTGAAGAATTTTTTTCTTTATTTTCAACTGAAATTAAAGCAAAAATACGACGTTTAGAACGGCTAATGATTAAACATAATAGACATTCATTGTCTCTTATATTTAATAGCATATGTCTAGAAAATTACTTGCTGCCTCGATATACTAAATATATATATATATATATATATATATATATATATATATACTAAATTAAGGAAATTTTCATTGATTGAACGAATATTAATTATTACCATTTTATTTTTTATCGTTTCACTCTAAGCAAGGCAATAAAACCACTAAGTTTCAATGAGTCACTTAGTATTAGGGAATATGAGATCGAAACACTATTTAGAAGAGAGAAGAATAAAATACAGAAGAAAATTCACATTGTATTTATATTTTTCCAAATCAAACCTGATTGGAAATAAAGTAACTGGAAAAGAATTTCACAAGCGATAACTGCAATAGAAGAAAACGTTAGCATAGAACTTGCATTTACATTTAGATACTTCAAATAAAAAATGATGTGGCCTTTCCAGCAAACCAGTCAGTCAGTTAAGTGCCATACGTGATACACGTGATGGGCAATCATGTCTCAAAAGAGACACGACTGGCTGAGCAGAAGATTATCCAGCAGTAGGTTGCCATTACCTATTGCGGTAGTCTGGTTGTCAGCCAAGGCCATAGAACCCAATTTGCCCTGTTATTTAACCCATAACTGAAGGGGAGAGACGGATTAATAACTTTTCCAAGGGTGTACGCAATGAATTCAACTGGAATTCGAACTCGGCTCTCCGATTTCTCGTTCCATGCTGATAGTCACTGCACCACAACGCACATACCCGTACTGTGCTTAAACCAGGAGTGTACTTAAATTCATAATGTCTAGGTTAAAAAAATGCTCTCTAGAAGAATTACAGTAAAAGGATTTCTAGAAAAGTTACAGTGAAATTATATCACGGCAGTGGAAAAATGTCTGAAGCCATGTTGCCAGGTCAGAACCAATGACATTGCAGATCTTTTTTTGATTCTATCAAAAATCACTAAATATATAGCAGGTGTACCAGACCAGTAGCAGCAAAGATATCCTAAGTAAAGTCGAATGGTTAGGTCTGGTCGGCTTGAAAGACTATAATTTTACATATATCAATTTGTATTATTGGTTTTTCTTAATTATTTCACCCAAGAAAAAAGAAAAAGCTACAAACACGCAAATGGTTAATGAGAGTGAAAGACAATGAAAAAGGTTCTTGAGGAGATGACAACAAAAGAAGAGGTTCCAAAGCGGTTGATGATGGCGATTAACGTTGGATTAAATCTTTAAAGAACATAGTTGGCAAAAAGGGAAGAAAACCATAATTATTCCATAAAGAAAAAGTGCGTAATATAATTTACCACACCCACACACACACACGCACACACATGCACACACACACACACACACACACTTATATATATAAAATCCTCATAAAGCGAGTGGCGACGGAATCCCAAACATTGTCCTGAAGAAATGTTCCCCTGAACTCCCCTCTGTTCTCTCCAAACTCTATAACTACTGTATCTCTGCTTTCCTGCTTGCTGGAAATCCTCCTCCGTAGTTTCAATATATAAAAACACTGCTTAACCCTCTGACCTCTATAATTATTCCCCTATCAGCCTTCTACCAATTTTTGACAAAGTGTTCGAAGCCATCATCAACGCCGGAATGGTTCAACATATCACAGCCAAGAAACTCTTCTCAGACAAATTTTATGTTTTCCGCTTCACCAGGTTTACTGCTGATATGCTCACGCCCATTACTGATTATATACACCAGGCTCTCGACAAGAACGGCGAAGCCCAAATTGTTACCCTAGATATCTCCAAAGCGTTTGACAGAGTCTGGCATGCTTGCCTTCTACTCAAGCTACGGGGTTATGGTATAACTGGACAATTGTTTGACCTGATTCAGTTATTCCTTTCAAATCCCACAATGAAGGTAGTATTGAACTGACATGCCTCCCAGTACTATCATACGAACGCAGGCGACCCTCAAGGCTCGATTCTAGATCCTATGTTTTTCCTTAACTACATTAACGATCTCCCCGATGTAATATGATCACAAGAAGACATATACGCTGACAACACTTCGGTTTACTCTCGCCTCGATCAAAAATCTGCCGAGGCTGACAAAGCAAACCTCGTTGGCGAGCTTAAAAAGGACCTCCAATCCGTGGTGGATTAGAGTAAGAAATAGCTCGTGATATTACTGCTTCCAAAACGAAGTTGCTATCTATTAACCATCACAGACAATCGCTCCCACACCCCATTAGCATGGATCTGGCTTGTCTCCCTAAAAACAAAAGACTGCGCCTCATCGGGTTAACTCTCACAACAGACCTTAAGTAAAATGACTACCACTGCTAAAAAGGTCGGTTCTCTGTGTAGGACCAGGAAGTTTTTTTTCCGTCTGAAACAATCCTGCACATATACAAATCTACCATCCGCCCGTGCATTGAATACTGCTGCCATATCTGCACGGGTGCTCTTGCTATTCACGTGTGGGTCCTTGACAAAATCCAACGGAGAATCTGTAATGTGATCAATCCTGACTTGGCTGCTCAGATACAGTCACTTTCTCACCGGCGCAATGTGGCTTCCTTATGTCTCTTCTACAAATATTTTTACGGCTTCTGCTCCGAAGAATTTAGCTCAATGGAGCTCCCTATATATAAATTTATTCGAGCCACAAGATTAGCAACTAGGTCCCACCCTTTTACTGTGAAACCAACAAACGTAAATTCTACCCGATCAGCTTCTTTTCTCGCATTTCCTGCCTGTGGAATTCCCTTCCGTTTACTTCCTTCCCCGCCAACTACAATCCCCAAGAATTCAAATGTAGTCAATATTTATATCCTATCTCTCTAACCTTCATCCTCTCTATCATGCTTCTTTCTCCGTCCACTCCAATCAGTATTCTCATCCCTCTCTTGACACCCCCTATAACCTGTCACTGTTCCTCATAACTTTCCTTCTATGTAAGCCCCTGCATAACAGTGGCAGTAAAAGTCCTTGCTTGGGGCTATATGATTATAAAAAAAGACTGGCTCTGGTCAAGCAAAGAACATTTCGTAATCGATTAATGACATGAAATACATTTTATGTCATAACTATTAAGAACCGAGTCGATCATCATGTCTTTTCATAGCTTCCCGTATGTTATTATTTGTGAATTACAATTATTTTCCTGATAAATTTAGTGTAGGCGCTTGTACTGTTTTCTTTAATATTTTGAACATAAACAAGTGCATGTTAATAAAACAGTAGGGAAAAGAGAGGAATTCATTCTGTTTTGAATTTGAAGAGGTAAGGAGCGGGTTAATTTTTCTTTAATTCGGCCTTGTGTCATACATAACCGAACTCTCCACAGCTTACAAGTTTTATGCAGAATTATCATCAGAAGTTCTTCATCACAAGGTTGATTGTGTGGAATAGTGTAGAATAATGTATGAATAAAATATACATTTTCATGTTAAAATAGAAATTTATTAAAAGGAGCAATAACAAGAATTCGTAGAAATTATTGCTCAATGAGAAAGTGAAGGATATCAAGAAATTGTACAAAATGGTCGTAGTAGTAATTGTTGAAAGAGATAAGAAGAAAGACAAAGAGGACAATGTCCAAGTCGCTTGAAGTTAAAGTTACATTTTCAGTTTTTTGTCTTGCGGCTCACAATGACTCTCTGACTGACTGAAACTGATGAAGTCCTTTGATTGTAATCAAGATTTTTTTTACACTTACACGCGAAGTCTTTTTGATCTTGCACGTCGCTCCCATTCATCAAAATAATTTTAACACCTACTTGCGAAATCTGGTTTCGACTTTTTCTTTAAGCAGATGGTCAATCCTTTTCTATTTGGGAAAACCAGGATTTACACGTCATTGTGAATTTTTGTAAAAAGGAAGAAGGAGGTTGATTTTAATTAATTTCTTATCCGCTACAAATTCAGAATAAACCTGGAGTATTATTTAACTTTCGATTTAACAATCAGCTAGAAATTTGTGTAAAAGTGAACGCCACTGAATAAATATCAGTTTGATATCGGATCGTCGATTCTGATTTGATCAGTAGTCGGGGAATACGTGAAAATTCTTGGACAATATATCAGCATTCAGATGAATAATTTAATCGAGATTTGTAAACGAAATACAGCAAATCAGTTGGTGTCGTTTACTGACCGGAATCATCTATGGTTATAGAAATAATTAGAAAACTAATGACGAGCACCTGGTTCAGGTGATACCTTCGTAGTCTAACAAGATATGGAACCATTATTGCCATATAGGAAGTTAATATCATTCACTGTAGAGACAAAAAGTAGAGTTAAACTATTCGTTTTTTTCATCTAACGTCATTTCAGAATGAGAACAACCATTAGTCTCCATGACCTTGCCTCAAACTATTTTATTGAATTTCTTAATTTATTTTTATGCCTCTTTACTAGCCAATAACTAAATATCGGAGAGTGAAGTTCTAGATTTCCATTGATTCTCCTTCTTTCAATATATCGCCCTTGTTTACGGGCATATCACGTTCGATCACCGAAGTTAAGTAACGTTCAGCCAGTTCAGCACATAGATGGGTGACGGCTAAAGAATACCAGGTGCTGTAAGCGTTTATTGACGGAGGTGCGTTGTGGTGCAGTGAATATCGGCTCGGAAAGAGAAATCGGTGAGCCGATTTCGAATTCCAATTGAATGCCCGGCATTCATTTACGTGCTAGTGCCCTTCGAAAAGGTATTAATACATCTCTTCACTCCAGTTATGGGTTAAATAACAGCGTAGGACTTGGGACCCTGGCCTTAAACAAATCCCAAGGAGGAAGCTGGCTCAATCCACTTAGGGTGCATCTGGCTTGCATACAATATATCCCTTGCCGTGAGTATTCCTTCATCGTTACGCGTTCTAGAATTTGTAATCATTTCTTATTATTAACAGTAGTATATGCGTTGTGGTGCAGTGGATATCGGCTCGGAACGAGAAATCCGTGAGCCAAGTTCAAATTTCAGTTAAATTCATTGCATTCAGTTATGCGTAAATACACTTGGAAAAGGTATTAATCCGTCTCTTCCCTCCATTTATGGGTTAAATAACAGGATAGATTGGCTACAACCTTGGCTGGCAACCAGTCTACCGCAGAAAGCAATGGCAACCTACTGCCCAGTCTGTCATGTCTCTTTCGAGACATGATCGCCCAATTGTGTATAACGAATTGCACTTAACTGACTGAATGTTAATCTTCTCCTTGAAACTTTGTCAGCGCTTGTATGTTCTACTTCAAATATTCTCAGTAGAGCAACGCCCATGTAGCTTCAAATATCTTCTTAATCTATGAGGAGAATTTCTAACATGCAATGCCATCTAAAAGATTAGATATACCATAGCAATTCTCTTAGCTTTTCCTATCTCTTAATATTTTGTATACTTTCAGTCAGTCAAATGCCATACGTGATTCACGCTTAGGTAGAAGATTTTCCCGCAGTAGGTGGCCGTTACTATCTAAGGTAAACTGTTTGCTAAACAAAGCTATAGAAACCAATCTACAGTATTTACATTATTCGCACTATAGTCCTCATCTTTGTTGCCATTTGTACGACGTTTCGGCTGTTATACGCTCCGGCTTTCTTCAGATACTAGAAATTTCAAACCGAACCCATTATTACAATCACTGGGGTATATCATTCTCATCACTTGCGTAGTAATGCCGCTTCTGGAAATTATGAGTTATCTTCCTCTAACCCTTCAAGTTACTTGTTCATCACAGCACTGCTGAAGCCTGGTATTGAACTCACAACACTTTGGGTCAAGTCACAGTTCAATACCAGGCTACAGCAGTGGTGAACTAGAAACTTGAAGGGTTATAGGAAGATATTTCATGATTTACAAAAGAGGCATTACTACGCAAGTGATGATAATGATATACCCCATTGATTGTAATAAAGAATTCTGCTCGAAATTCCTAGCACCTGAAGAAGGCCGGAGCGTACATCGGACGAAATGTCGTATAAATGACAACAAAGATGAGGACAATAGTCAGAAATATAGACAAAGAAACTAATCTGTCCTGCAATTTAACACACTGCAGGAGAGTAGAGACGGAACAGTACCTTTACTAAGGGTAGTTGAGCGTAAGTGGATGCTATGATTTCAACTAGAATTCGAACTCAGATCTCCTATTTCTCGTTCCCAGACGATATCCACTTCGCCACAACGCATATCTTATACATACTCTACATCCTATTATATACTATCAGATAGGCATATTTCACTTTTCTATCGATCTTCTGGATATCTAATTCACACTTTCTATCCTTAGTTATTATACAACATAGTAAGTTTCCGTTGTGGGTACCAGGTAAGGAACCACAGAAAATAATAAACAAAAACAGATACTGAGATAGAAAAGTAGGTTATATTGAACTTAATACATAAACTTGAACGCAGGTTAGTAAATCCAGGAATACTATTAGTAAGAAATAAATATATACAAGTCTTGAAGTGAAGTCGTTGGAAATTGTATATCCGTGTAAATTATTCTAGCTGAGTAGAGCTGGAAGCTACTCTGATTTCTGGTGCGGTAATCTCTGGGTAACTTCGGTATCTCTCGGTAACTTACGTATCAGTTCCGATACTCTCCGATAACTATGACGGATCTCTACGATAACTCTGTTATCACTCCATGGCAGCTCCCGTATCTCACTATGGCAGGAGTATATGTATACTCCAGTCGAGTCCATTATCATATATAAAAGGGAGATCCCACAAGAATTTGTCCATCTGCTTATATTTTGACGCCCCGAGATAATAAAAGTCGCTAGAATGCAAGGGGTTACTGAAAATGAATTAAACAGAGAAGGCAATAAGAGAACAAGTTTCAAGGACACAGAAAGGACGATTGAGATTGCATTAAAATTTTTGAAGAACTTCCTTGACAGGAAAGTAAGAAGTCAGAGGAATGTTCCACAAGTAAAAAAGTGTGAGCGAAGAGACTACTGCATTTAGAAGAAGCAATACTATAGGTTTTAATTCGTGAAGACGAAGTACCAACGAAGAAAGCACACCAGAACAGTTAAATGATGCCATCTTAGAACCGATAATATTGTCGCTTTTTGCTTAAATTTGGACCAGTATTTCTAAGAACATATACAAAGCATGTGGCCACCTGTGGCAACAATATTCGATACACGAACGAATAAAAGCTTTATAGACTTTCAAGACTGATTCTGGTGAGAAAAATCATGCAAGTTTCTATATATTGTGTCTTACAAAAGTTAATGGTTAATTATTTTCTCTTGCTTTCCTCGACTACATTGTCTTGCATTTCTTTTAATTTTTTTTATTTTAGTTTGCCATTAACCCAGTATAATCTGCGTATCTTATATTTTTATAGATATATCTGATATAAATAATTCTTGCTTAATTTCCTTGTGTTCTTAAAATAATATTTTGAATATTTTAAATATATCCAGAGAGAAAGCGCATTCTAATTTTCATTAATTCAATCCTTTCTCTTCCAGTAAGAAATTTTATTGATCAGACCAGAAGTTATGAATTGCGCAAATATGTTTTACCTATATAGCATGCTTTTCTAGTATAGGGTGATCCATAAAACAGGAACTTTTTAACAATTCAATAAAACCAAGAGTGATGGAAGAAAAAATATTTTATTCAAAGTAATTGAAATCTTAAAACATTCTATTTACGAAACAATGATTAAATTTTCGTTTTTAAAAAATTACATACTGTAGATGGCGCCCGCCTGTATAAATGCATTCTTGAAATACGCAGTGACAGTGACTGACATCCTCTGTTCATTTTAAAAAAAATAAGGTCCGATGATCCCATTTAATGAAACAGCACACCATACTGTCACCTTACTAGCGTGTGAAGGACGCTCCTGAACTTCATTAGGATTTGTGTCTGCCCAGTAATGGTAGTTTTGCTTATTCACATATCCTATGCGATGTAAATGGGCCTCATTTGACAACAAGAACTTGCTTAGAAATCCATCTTGATCCATGGTTACTAAAATGTGCTGCCACTTGCTCATGTCTGCCAATAAACACTTAATTAATACCCGTTTTTGGGGGGAGCCACCCTTTATTTTATACAGTTATTTATGTTTTAACCTATCAAATGAAATAAGTATAGTCTTTATTCCCGCGTATCGCCTGCTTTGATACTATTTTGATAACAAAATTAGCATTTCTTTTTCCAAGATCTTGATTGAATGCCCACAAGTTTGCCGTTTTGCTCTATTTTATAATCTAATGTTAGCTGTAGTCATTAGAATTCTAATTATTTAGTTGTGTAACTCATCTTTCTGAAGATCCGATGGAGTTTGCGTCTATTTGCGCCTGGTTTCTCTAGCAGCTTTGTGAATATCAAACTACTGAGTTCCTCCAGTATTTCACCACTGTCGTATATATAATTTATCATTATGAATACCGAATAGGTACAAAGTTGTCACCATCTCTAAAAATCATATCTGATCGTGTTCTTTTTCATTTTGTTCAGTACTGTCCTAAACCCAGATTTCAATACTACTGATCACTTCATTATTTACATTGTTTGGGCTGTTGTTCTCAACTTTATTGCCATATTCAAGACGTTTCGGCCGTTGTACGCTCCTGAGTTCTTTAAAACTTTAAATCCTGAAGAATGTCGGAGCCAATGCTTTTGTCTACCGTAACGTGTGTCCTTGAGGAAGAAGCTAGGGGCGTACAGCAACCGTAACGTTTTTAATATGGCAATAAAGATGAGAAAAGTTAAATAATTACAATACTTAATTTCTGAAATATAAACAATGATCTTTGACGTGTCTTTTTTTATGTTATAGATTTTTTCTCTTTTGTTACCATGCAAGATTCTGTCAATCAGTTACGTGTCATACGTGATACACGCTTGGGCGATCATGTCTCTAAAGAGACATGCCTTATTGGGCAGATGATTATCCCGCAGTAGATTGCCATTATATTCTGCGGTAGACTGGTTGCTATAGAATCTATAGAACCCAGTCTTGTTATTTAACCCATAATTGGAGGGAAGAAACAGATTAATAACTATCTCAAGGGCTTTTGCATGTATGTGAATGCAAGGAATTCAACCGGAATTCGAACTCGGCTCTCCGAATTCTCATTCCGAGCCGATATCCACTGCACAACAACGCTCATCCCACGAAAGAATACGCCGATGTATTCGTCCCATTTTTGTATTATATTTCCTTTTATTATTATGATTATTCCTTTTTTTTTTAATATTTTATGTATACGGTCTAAAGATTATATTTTTCGTCCTGATATTTATTTATCTTTTTATGCATATCTGTGAAATCAATATTCCGTAGTTAAAATCTCGTTACACTTATCAGTGAACCATTCAACTTTTTCTTGTTTGCACTAATTTTTAATAATTTTGTTTAACATCTGAATACTCCGCAACATTTCTTAGCATGGATTGCTGTCACTCTTCATTATCTCAAGAATTTTACCTGGCATCCATTTCTTCGTTCTTTTTTTTTTTTGTCTCTGTTCCCTTGAGACTATTATTTTCTCTTTTATCACTTATTCTTACTACATAGAATACTTGCATAGCATACCACCGCTGTTGTGAGAGTTAAGCCTCCTCGGCTTAACTCTAATAACAGACCTCACATTGTGGCATATAAGAGAGTGTACACTGTTCTCTGTAGATGTAAACATTCTTAGTTAAATCACCTGATCAGTAGTCTAAGCATAAGTGTGTGAGACTAATGAATGCTGTATATTTCCTGGGCTCATAAAGCCCCAATTTCAACTTCAAGACTTACAACGGCACTACTGAATGACTTGTTTTCTGTCGTTGCTAGTTCCATGTTAAAGCGGTTATGAATTTCAGAGTTGTTTTCCTTGACTAATTGAAAACTAGAAGTGTCAATACGCCATGTTAATTAATTAAAATGGTGAAAAGAAGAAATAAATCACGAGAGATTGTCAAGTGAAGGACTTTATGCAATTCATAAAATTCTATTTTGGAACAAAAGCATTTGTTTATATGTTAGTTTACCTCAAGAAGTGAAAACCAAAATGAGTTTCAACTTTTCACTGACCGGACAATGAAACACCTCTATTATCATTGGCGTCTGTTTGCATAAACAAAACCGGAAAAAGTCCTATTGCACACTCATAAGGGAAGGGGAGGTAAATAAAAATAAACGCCACAGTGAAAAATGTTTCCCAAATATTTGGTCGATTGTTTTAGGGATTTTTATGGGAGGTGTGGTTATGTAGGTTTTCTATAGGATTTTATAAGACACCTTTGTGTGTTTCTACTTATACCTTCTTTATAACAATCTCCTTCAGTAGCCACCTATATTGAGTGACTCTTGAGCCTTGTGATGTTTGAACAAATAATATTTTCTTCTTGCATTTTTCAATTTTCTGTTTGTTTTCATTGTGGTCCTTTATTAATACTTCTTCTCTTTTGCTGGTTTTTTTCTTTTTCATCTTTCTCCCCCTCCTGTTATTATTATCTTAATTTCATCATTTTTTTCTTTTTACTCTTTTTCTTCTCTTTACCCTTTTTTTCTTATATTTACCCTCTTCTTTTTTCTTTTTGTTTCGTTCTTATTAGTTCTCCCCTCCCACGTATTTCTTGTCTTTTTCTCTCCATTTATTTCTTCTTCTTCTTCTTCTTCTTCTTCTTCTTCTTCTTCTTCTTCTTCTTACATCGTCTTTAATCCATCTCTCCTTCATCTTTTTCCTCCTCATATTTTCCTTTCTAATTTTCTCTTCTTTTTTCTACTTTCTCTGTTCTTATAGTTTCGCCTTTCCTTCCTTTCCTTTTCCTTTTCTTTCTTCTTTTTTTCCTTCTTCTCCCCTTTTCGTGCCCATTATTTTTCTCTCTTCTCTACAACTTCTTTTTCTCCTACGACTTTCCTTCTCTTCATCTTTTTCTCCCATATATTACCTTTTACTATTTCCTCCTCCCTATTAATCTTTTCCCTACTTCTTTTGTTCTTATAATTCTCATCCCTTCCAACTTCAACTGGATTACTTCTCTTCCTCTCATATTCTTCTTCACCTTTTTCTATGTCACCATCATGGTACTTCATACTCATTCTTTCTGAAATCTGGCCAATCATAAAGCTCTTTAAATTCTCTCCTACGGCACGAAACCTTTATTTTCTTCTTCTTCTTCTTCTTCTTACATCGTCTTTTCTCTATCTCACCTTCATGTTTTTCCTCCTCATATTTTCTTTTCTAATTTTCTCTTCTTTTTTCTACTTTCTTTTTTCTTATAGCTTCGCCTTTTCTCCTTCCCCACTTTTTTCTTTTCTTTCTTTTCCTCGTTTCTTTCTTCTCCCCTTTTCTTTTCCATTAATTTTCTCTCTTTACAACTCCTTTTTCTCCTGCGACTTTTCTTCTCTTCGTTATTTTCTCCTATATATTATCTTGTACTCTTTCCCCTTCCCTATTCATCATTTCCCCTCTTCTTTCGTTCTTATTAAGTTCCTCTCTTTCAACTTCAACCGGATTACTTCTCCTCCTCTCCTATTCTCCTTCACCTTCTCTGCCTTCACCATCATCGTACCTCACTCTTATTCTTTCTGACTGAAAACTGACCAATCATAAAGCTCTTTAAATTCTCTCCTGCGGCACGAAACCTTTATTTGCGACTTTGTTTGGTTTTAAGCCTGATAACACTCGATATCGGAAAATATACGCAAATAAGTCACGGACTTATGCTAAGCAAGAATACACGAGATGTTTAGAAAAGGAAGATAAAGAAAATAATAAAGTAACCAAGGAAAAAAAAACGCCTGAACGAACAGGCCTCGAAGAAATCGCTAAACGCCGCTTCTTTTGACAGCGTTACAGCCTCAATTTGTATTTTTACTGTAAGGAGATTGCCGTTCTCTCGCTATAAAAGCCTGTGTTTAAGAAAAGGTTATCAAATTGTGCTTTGACACGACTGGTCGAATCCTGCTCGTGTTACCTCATCCCCCCACCCCAGCAATCGGTGGTGTAATTCAAAGTAGTTTTAATGGCTGGCGTCAGTTCAAATTTGTTCGGGATTATTTCGATTTCCCCCCAACCTTTTTTTTTTTTTTGTTACATTCTTTATTTCTATGTTTATATATTTATTTTTGAATCACTTCTTGCAAAATTCTGATGGTTCGACGATGGACCATAGACGCTTAGGCTGGAAATGATTTTATTAAAAATCAAATTTATTTTCGTGCAAGTTCCCGGTTAATTTCTTCAAGCGAGCTGAAAACTGAATTGGCTTCTGCCAAGTGATGCCAAAAACATAACAAAGAAAATACGACATTTTCCTGGAAGGATGGGTGTGATGTTGATAGTGAATCGAGCGACTAAACAGATTCTACCTGAGTGTTGTAATCTGGCTCTCGAGGGAAAGGAGAAAACAGGATGGAACCGAGAGAAAATAAATTAAGGTGGAAATGATTGGTTAAGAAAAACGAAAGGGTTACGTTTGTTGAAAAATGAAATATTGAAAATAAAAACTACAATAAACAAATAATAAACGATCCAATACAAAATTATTTTCATATATAAAATGAGATAAAAATATCGAATTACTTGACTATAGAATGTTGCCATTGCTGAAAAACAAACTCTAATGTCTTTTTTAAAGAAGACTGTGCATCTTACTAACACGCATATTTTTTCTTTGTTTGCAATAAATTTCACCCTGTACAAGGCCGGTGGGGGGCCACTGGAGATATAGGGTTAAATTAGGAGGCAGTTTGTATAGATAGAGATGAAGGTGAGTGCTAACCCTAGGCTTGAAATGGTTCAGATTGAAGTGATCGGGGAAACCTCCTCTTGGGTGTCGGTTGTACTGAGCAGTTGTTCGCGGGAAGAAACTGTTCGAATAAAACCGATGTAATGTAGAGTTAATATGGGTACTTGTTACAATATAAGTAGCATAAAGGGTTTTTGGTATGAAGCCAATTATATTTAGATATTTTTATACCTGGTGAAATTAAGAAATATAGTACGTTCGAGTTCTTTCAGTGAAAGTTTCAATAGGTAGCGAGAGGCTTGCCACATTTTAACTATGAGAGTGAGGTTGGAAAATGTTTCGCAACCTACAAGAACACGGAAACGCTTTTGCACTTTATCGATGTTGTAAAGTTCAGTCTAATTCTTGGCCTGATCTGACTTTCGTAAAGGGAGAGAATAGCACGTGGGGGGGTCAGGTATTTGATAATTATCCTACTCCCCCACTGGAGCGAATTGTGGCACAAGGTCAGTTTTTAACGTTGGAAACCTGAGCGCGTTCGCTCAGGCTATTGGTCAACGATTAGCCAGCCCCCGCTTATGCGGTAACTGGGTACGATGCTGGTCATAACTTGTCAAAGCTTATCATTACTTGTCAAAAGCTAGTTTTAGCTGGTCGTTGCTTCCAGGCCGGCGAGCAGGAAGTAAGTACCTGAGAACAGGTACTAAACTTTGATCCTATTTCCCAGGCCTAGGAGGGAGGTGGTCAGGTATTTCCCGGAGCGGTAGAGGGTATCGCACATTTTACTTGCATCTTTAGCGATGGATCGTCTGTACGTGTTCGAATTGAGATCAGGTGTTAATTTAATGCCCAGTAGGTGGCATCCTTTCATATCGTAGAAAATATGTATGAGAAAATGGAAAAGGTTTTAGCGTAACGCGCCAGGTTTTTTACACATTCAGTGGACTAGGATTAATTAGGTTGTTGTGATTATAAATTCGCATGAACGAGATAAACTGGGAATTTAACAATTAGAAAAAGTAATTTTATTTAATTTTTATAAAGTTTGTTTTCAATGTATAATCTAGCCGAATCCATTTCGATTCTTTTTCTCTTTATTTATGTCCTCTTTGTTTTAAAATATCCGCCATTAAAAGATCCTCCATTAGATGTTCCAACAATGGTGAAACGTTATAAGATCCTGAAAATAAATTTCATGTATATTTTCTCTACAATCTCGCCATATAAATTTGTTTTTATTTTGATTATGTTTCCGCCATCAGTCAGTCAGTTAAGTGCCATACGTGATACACGCTTGGGCGATCATGTCTCGAAAGAGACATGACTGACTGGGCAGAAGATTATCCTGCAGTAGTTTGCCATTGCTTTCTGCGGTAGACTGGTTGCCGACCAAGGCTATAGAACCCAATCTGTCCTGCTATTTAACCCATAACTGGAAGGAAGAAACGGATTAATACCTTTGCCAAGGGCATTTGCGCGGAAGTGAATACAATGGATTCAACTGGAATTGGAATCCGGCTCCCCGGTTTCTCGTTCCGAGCCGATATCCACTGTACCACAACGCACATGTTCTTAAATATACGCAATTTAAAGATCCGTCATTAAAAGACCTTCCAACGATGGTGAAATGTTATAAGATTCTGAATATAACATTACTGTAGGTGTTCTCTATAATCTGGCCAATTGTATTTAGATATTTTTTTATTTTGCTTATTTTTCCACCATCTTTGTTCTTAAATATCCGCCATTAGAAGATCCGTCAATGGAAGATCTTCCAACAATGGTGAAACGTTATAAGATCCTGGACATAAATTTACTGTAGATTTTTACTATAATTTCGCCAATTATATTTAGATATTTTTTTCTTTTGCTTATTCTTCCGCCATCTTTGTTCTTAAATATCCGCCATTAGAAGATCCGTTAATAGAAGATCTTCCTACAATGGTGAAACGTTATAAGATCCTGGACAAAAATTTACTGTAGATGTTCTCTATAATCTCACCAATTATATTTAGATATTTTTTATTCTGCTTATGTTTCCGCCATCTTTACTATTAAATATCCCTTACCCCATTGTGAACAAAATATCTACTAATAATAGTGAAACGATGTAAAAACCAGAATCCAAATTTATTATGTAAAAATAGCGGTTAAATCATCTTCTAAACACTTCTGTCTCACTGAATTTTTTCTCTTTTGATTAGGGAAGCATTTTTATGCCAAAAATGTTATCAGTCTTATTACGGTGATGAACTGATGCGTTTAATTTACTGATGTTTTAATATGTTTTTTTTTGTAATCAGATAATCTTTTATTCAAACCATTTGCAGTTTCTCCAATATATTATTCTGGTAATATTTATGGTTGATAGAGTAAATTCAATTTTTTTCTTGTTATTATTTTTATTAAGTTTTTTACTGTTTAAGATGTAGTTGTGACAAATTTTATGTTGTGTTTGTTATGGTGCCATATGTACAGAAATAGACTCTTCCTCCGTCAATAAATACTAACCTGCATGAGTTCTGGAAATGCAGCTGTCAGGCAGTCCTAGATGCAGTCCAGAGACAATTGTAAAGTAGTCGTGAGACAGTCGAGACGCAACATAACTATAGAGCTTGGACCGACACTTCTATTTGCTGACTACTAATACTTTTACTTTGTATATATGTTCTGTTATTCTAATACACTGGTTGAAATTACTTTCTTGTGTTTCCGTGTAATTCTTCCTGGCCCAAATAGGCCACAACAGGTGTCATAAAATCAATATATATATAGAGAGAGAGAGTGCAAAGGGTAAATTGCCGCAATTTTATATTTTGAATTTCGCGCATGCTTGTTGATTGTTTTTAGATGTGCAAACGGTATGTTGTACTTTTTTTTTTAATCATTTCACCCCGAGCAAGGCAGAAATGCCACTTATGTGCAGGGGGCTACATAAATGTAAAAAGATTAATTAGAAAAGAGTGAGAAGTACAAACTAGTTAGAAAGGAGCAATAGAAAGCTGAGAAAGCAGGTGCGATGACAGATGCATAGGTGGAGAGAAGGGAAGGTTATACGGGGGTGGGGAGAGAGCTAGAGTCCAGTGGTTAGTAGATGAGTATTGACTTTGCATTTAAATTTCTGGAGGTTGTAGCAGTCAGGAAAGCAAGAAAACAGGAGCGAGTTCCACAGGCGGGGAGTGCGAGAGAAGAAGCTGCAAGAGTAGAATTGTCGTCTGCATTTAGCTAACCTGACTGTGAATGGGTGGGACCCAGTTGCCAGTCTTGTTGCACGAGTAAACACCTGTTGAGTAGGCACCAGTGACTTAAGTTCGTCCGAGCAGAAGCCATGAAAGTATTTATAGAACAGACAAAGGGAGGCCACATTTCGACGGTGGGGAAGTGGCTGCAGTCGATCCGCCAGATCAGCACGTATCACATTACAAACTCTCCTTTGGAGCCTGTCAAGAACACTGAGGAGAACGGCAGGGGCACCTGACCATAAATGGTAGCAGTACTCCATGCACGGACGGATGGTTGACTTGTATATGCTTTGCATCCGTGCTTAAAAGTTTAATACGGATCTTTAAGAGTGTCTGGATGTCAATCTGAGAACACTGCTGAAGATTATGAGAGGTTTGGAAGTTGAAGGACCATTACGATGGTCTTTAGAGTGGTCATTAGTGATGACGACGTTATGCCTCGGTTATTCTTCCCAGGAGGCTTCAGACTCAATACAGAGACATCAACTGCCTTGAGGAAGTAGTGCTATCCTGGCTAAAGAGTTTGGCTGCTGGTAGACACTGGGTCTAGCAAAAAAAAAACTCTTCACTAGGCCACACAAGCAGAAGAACCCGTTCATGGCTGTCAGACAATTCATGTAATCATATCACCCCTAACATCCCAGACTGCAATTCCCTTTTATTATTATTTGAGTTTAAGGCGCAGTTCAGTCAGAGACCAACAAAACTCTTTATAGCACCAAAGATGAACTTAAGGCAAATTATATGACAACATTCACAAATATAAACAAGAAGGACGTCCGGAAGAGATGAAAGAGATTCCGAAGGCGTATGGAGGCCATGGTTAGAGCCAATGGCGATTTTATTGAATAAATTTTGCTCTTACATATTTTATGATGTTTTTGCGTAATGTTGGTTAATATATCTTTTAAAATTAAGTGTCACTGTCATTTTCATTTGTCCGTAATTTACACGGTAATTCATCCATTATGCTTATATAGGTGTATTTCATCTGTATGAGTGTGTGTTTGTGTGTAGGAACACATGAAATGAAATATTCACTTGGTTTTTCTTTATGCATTATTTTATCCACTCTTCAAGAGACTTGATGATAAATTTATTTGTAGAAATTATACTGTACGTCAAATGCGTTAATAGCGCCCCATTCAAATCCGAATAACTGAGCATTGAAAAGAACTTTTTCAAACTGGATGTGAAATTGATAAACACTACCTCTAAATCAATAAAGATTTACTCAGTAAAAAACAAAATACGAGGGTCATTCAATAAATAAGATGAATTTTTCGGTATAAGGACTTCTAATACAGATAGAAGCTTACTTTTAAAAAAAATTCCTTTACTTCTTTTTCAAAGGGATTTAATTTATTTTGCAGATTGAAAAAAAAAAACTTTGAGAGTTTTGGAGTTTAACAAAGACGGCCGACCAAGAAGAATTCTCCACGATTGAACAGGGGTCAGTTATCAAGTTTTTGGTTGCTGAAAGATGCAAACTAGTTGAAATTCATAGGAGAATGTCAACTGTGTATGGTGCCACATGTTTCAGCTAAAAAATGTCTACAAGTGGGCTAAATTGTTTAAAGAAGTCAGAAAGTGACGATGAAGTCAAAAGTAGTGTGTGCGATTGGCTGAGACACCAGTTCAAAGTTTTTACGCTGAGAAAATACGGAAGCTTGTGTACAGATGGGAAAAGTGTATGACACTGCTGGGAGACTACGTTGAGAAATAGAAAAAAAGTAAGCTTTTATCTGTATTAGAAAAAGTCACCTTAAAAAAATTCACCTTATTTATTGAATGACCCTCATATCAACAACGAATACAAAAGCAGGATTATAAAAAATAAATTTTACAAATTGTTCAGTGACCATAGATCAGCAGAAAGGATAGATGTTATTATTACCTCATACACTTATTTCAGCAGGCATTTCTCATCCACTGGTTTGTCTATCACTGGAACCTTTGCTTTGCAAGTTAAAGACGATTATGTTCCTAGGCAGAGTATTCCTACCTTGTGCTACCACCTCAGCTCGGTACTAGCTTATGTTAACAACATTTCAGTTCCGGTGTCGAGCACAGACGAGATCGACGAAGTCGGTAAAAAAACCCAGAGAGTACGAGACAGTGACGGGGGCCAAGGTTAATAGTGATAAGTCTGTTAGCTTGCGTTTGGGTGCGCAGAAATCTGTTTCTTTCACGGACCATTCCTCAGAACGGACGGTTCGGTCAAATTGCTCGGTGTCAGATTTGGTTATGATATCCATTATATCCATTTTTAAATGAATTGGTTGGACGTGCGTGGGAAGGCCTAGCCTGTGGTCCCGGGGGAATCTTTCCTACCAGATTCTCTTTTACCGACTCTCCACTCTTCCACTTCCGTATGCCACTCTATTGCTCTTTTTCCCTTGAGGCAACCTTCCTGACAGCTGACTTATCAATGGATTCAATTTAATTTTTACTTTTCTTGTCAGTTGACAACGTAAGCCCAAGAATGCAAGATTATATTGAAACCATTGTTAGGTCAGCTGCCAAGACGAATATATATATATATATCAGCTGGACTCTGCAGCCTATTATTTTTCCATGTGTAGAATAATGTTGCCACAAATGGTCCAGCGTGCCTGCTATCTAGAATTCCTTGATAACATTTAAATAAGAATCAGCAATATTATTGGGCTCGATCTGGCCCCTCATATTCAGTCAATTTTTTACCATCGTAAGCTTGCCTTCCTGTATCATTTCGATAAATATTTTTAGCGTAATTGTCCGAATTGGCCATTCACTATGGTTCCTAGACTCTTTGAATTCAAGGGCAGTACTAGACTGATGACGATCTCACACCAATTTACGGTTGAGCTGGCTAGATGTAACCGTAAACTATATATTTTCACGCATTTCTCGTTTGTGGAACTTTCATCCGACTCCATGCTTTCGAGCCAACTTTAATTTATAAAAGTTGATAATCCACATCATTTGGTCTATGCTTTCCACCTGATGACTCCTCCACTTTTCTCCCCACTCAACAATATACTTGTTTCTTACTCAGTAACGCACTTGCTTCTTGGTGGCTTTAATGCCTTCCGTCCAGTGAATTAGATCATGTTTATGCTCAACATTGAACATATTTGCACTTCGTTCTGCTCAAGTAATTTTTAATTTTACATAGCATATTGAGTATCGAAAGTTTTACATCAATTGTTATTAATATTCTAATTTCCAATTATGGAAAATAATAATATGAATTGACATGTCTAATATTAATTAATTATTTAATAATAATATTAATTAATCAATTCATAAAAATAACTGACATGTTTAATATTTAATATTAATATTTAATAATATTAAACCTTCGATAACATGGAAAAGAAAATGAATACAAAAACTGAAAATTAGTTTGCATCATACAATAACGGTTTCAGCAGAAAACGAAAAGAAAAACCTGTTATTCATCTAAAACTACAAGTTTTGCCACATTGAGCAAAACTCCTATTTTTTTACACCGAGTTCATCCATTAGACCATCCTGAATGGAGACCGTTCTAAGTAGCACATGTTTAAAATAACTTACGGGACAACGCCCGGACGTCAGAGAGGACATCCATCGCCCGTAAGAATAAGAATTTGTGAGCGTGTTCGCGAGGTATGAGACGTCGATCTAACATCAGCGTTAAGGCAGAGGGTATATATTTTGGACACTTGCTATAGGGCACTCGAGAACACTGTATGTGTCGGATGGGGAAAATAAAGGCATTCTGGTACACACATTTGAAAAGACTTTAACTCGGAAACTAAGCGTTTCCGGACATATATTCATAGGGAGTTTTTTTCATTATTTAGATATAGGGAACAGAGTCCTTAAGTTATGTGAGCTATTTTTGAAACACGCTGCACACACACACACGCACACACACACACACACACACACACACATACATACATACATACATACATATATATATATATATATATATATATATATATATATATATATATATATATACTTTCATTACACCCGGCGTTGCTCGGGTGTAATGAAAGCTTTAAAACTAATCCACAGTCCTGGAGCTCAGACTCTTTGGTCGTTGGCACGAAAGACTAAAAAGCAATAGTTGTTTCCAGTTAAAGCGAAACAGAAGATTGAAAGAGAAATGAATGGATATAAGTCAAATTTTGATTTCCTAGTGTCGATATAAGATTTTCAGCAATATTGTAAGAACTGCAACCTTGAAACTTCTGAATATCGCGTCTTATGTCTTTGTCTATGAGTGTATGAAATTTGATTAAAATCGGACCACTCCTTCTATAACCCGATTGTTTCGATTATCGATTTTCGATATTTATCGGGGGTTCCTCGACACATAAACTAGCTAAGAACACTCTCAGACGCTTATAGTACAACTGTGTAAATTTTCAAGAACATCGGTTCAGCCGTTTCGGAGACTATAGGTAACGGACACACACACACAGACATACACACACACACATACACACACAGAAAAAGTTCCATTTATAAATAAGTTTATATATATATATATATATTTCTCTGAATTCGAGGTCGCTTCCGCTATAAATATAACAACATAAATATATATTTGATCAATTACATTTAAACAAATCACAAATGCACAACAATAATAGTGGATGAATAATCATTTCCGAATTTCACTCAATACTCGAGAGATAAGTAAATCCCTGGGGCAGATACGGATATTAAAAAATATATACATTATTCTACGTCTATGGCATGAGTCGGAGTTTCATCGTATGAAACTCTGAATTTTATCACAGACGTAGGATAATTTTTATATTTATAAATATATACAGTTTTGTTCATGCATTGGGTACTGTTTTATTAACACCTGAATAATAATACTATACATATGTAGCCCCAAGTGCATTATGGCAGTGGAATGCCTTGCTTGGGGTGAAATGATTAAAAAAAAAAAGATCGAAACTTTCATAAGAATCTTATAGATGGTGCCAAACGTGTTAATAAGTATTTAAAGTCACCCAGATGTAACTACGTTTTCTGGCTGAAATTCAGAATTGGCTTCAAGTTTTAAAAAAAACTTTTAGCTCCTACCGAGCATCAACCTTTTTGAAATCTTGTTCACTCTGACTATCAATGTTTCCTCATATGTAAAAAGCCTAATATAACCATTTAACATTATATCTATCATAAAAATTACTTGTCTGGGTGAATATGCTTCTCCAGAAGAAAAATACATGTGTAGATACACATAAGCATTTCTCCTCCAATTCTCATAAAATGCTTACCAATTTCAGAGGCATATATAACCAATACCATGTCGAATCCCACTAGAAAGACATTGACACATTTTGGCTTTGCTCCATCTGCTTTGCGTCGAACAAACTATCTGCTGTCAGGTTCAGCAAAATTGAATTTACTTTCATCGGTAAAATGAATAGTAAGCCAATTTCTCACCTTCTTAAAAAAAGAATGTATTCTTCTGCACATTCAACTAAAATATTTTTATTCGTTTTAACATACACTTTATCACTGTCGACTAACTTTTCAATCACGGCTTTTTCAATCTTCGGTGCACTGTACATTAGCTAAACTTCATATCGAAGCCAGATGTGATATGCCTTAATATTTCTACCGCTTAATTATTCATGAAGTCCGTACTCACTAAAACTTTTGCTATGTTTCTTGGAAACAAAAGTTTGTGTTTCTTCATAAAAGTTAAAAAAAAAATAATATGCTCTTGGATCGGCCTTGTAATTGCAGAGTTAGATAGATAGTTAGATAGACAGATAGATAGATAGATAGATAGATAGATAGATAGATAGATAATTCATAGACTGAGATAGATAGATAGATAGATAATTCATAGACTGAGATAGATAGATAGATAGATAGATAGATAGATAGATAGATAGAGAGATAGATAGATAACTCATAGACTGAGATAGATAGATAGTTAGATAGATAGATAGATAGATAGTGAGAGAGAGAGAGAGTGAGAAAGAGAGAGAGTGAGAGAGAGAGAGAGACTGATTAACTGCGGCATATTAACTCCTTACAGATTATTTCGAACCAAAAAATATTTTTTTATCATGTAAGATATATTTTTATTTTGTGATAATACTTGTTTAGGGATAACATTCAAACTAATTAACCCATAACTGGGGAGAAGTAGCATTATGAGTATTTAAAGTGTTTTGTTTAAGATTATATTTTAATTTTTTATTTACTTTTTCTTACTAGAAATTATTATTTTAACTTTATTTTAAATAAATTACTACTAGTGGTTATATTGTAATTTATATTAGGATGTATGATTTATGATTTATTTTTCACCGCTAATATACCCTAGAATCTGTATATTTTAATTTAAGGAGAAATCCCATATCGCGTTTCTGAGAATGAATATTAATGTAGACGTTGGTTTGATATATGAAGTTTATTTTAAGTTATTTTAATTTAAATTCTTTTCTATATCGTTCTAATTTTTATCTCTTTCTTCTATTTCCCCCGCCTCTATCCTTTTATGTTTATTTTTCTAACGTTTCATTTTTTAATGATTTAATTATTTTAACGAAATCTTTAAACCTTAATAGGATTTTTTTGCATACTATGTAAGAGTAGTTATTTTTTCAAATTGTATTGAAATTATGTTGCACAATTTAGTTTTATACCGTAGATATATCCTATTATATTTTAAATTAAATTTCAATGTTAAATGTGACATGAATGTTAATATAATATTAGAGCTAAATTTTCCACGTCAGGTTAATATTAGTTTACAGCTAAAGTTTATTATATTTTTATTTTTATTTTTATATTGATTTTTATTTTTATTTGTTTATAATTATTATATTTACAGGTATTTTTGTAATTTATTTTTTCTTCTTTTTGTAATCGAATGAATTTTATTATTATTATTATTAGTAGTAGTAGTAGTAGTAGTAGTAGTAGTAGTAGTAGTAATTTTTATTATTTTTATTATAAGTATCATTACGTCTGAGAGAAATTTTCTTTGATACATACATGTATATATAAATGTATATGTATGTAAATATGTGTATATGTGTGTGTATGTATGCATGCATATATTTGTTATCTCTTTCTTGTTTTATTTGTTAGAATTATTATTATCATTTTATATATTATTATTATCTATTATTTTATTGCTAATATTTTAGATAATCTTTAAGACTGTATTTTAATAAATTTTATTTTCTTATTGGAAGTTATTATTTTAACTATACTCAGAATAAATTACTACTTGTGGTTATAATGTAATTTATGTTAGGATGGATTATTTTCACCATAAATATTCCCTATAGTCAGTATATTTTAAGTTAAGGGTAAAACTCCCTTTTAACGTTTTTAAGAATGAATTATATACGTCTGTATGGATATAATGTTTTTTTTAATTTTTTAATTATCTTAAAGTCCGTTCTATCGTGATTTCTCCTTTTTTCTTTCCTTCTTTAAAGTTTATCAAATTTTTCCTGTTTCTATATTTATATTTTTAATTTTAGTATTTTTAATTATTTTAACAATATTTTTAAATTTGCATTAATTTTTAAAATAATAGAAATAGTAATTATTCTTTCAAATTGTATTAAAATTATGATTTATCTTTTTTTTCTACCGTAAATATATCCCGGTATATTTGAAATTAAATTTCATAGTTAAAGTTTTCCATGTTTTTCTAAGAGAACATTTAGGTGGTTTGAAACGCTATTACGAGAAATGGTGTCAACATTCATTTCTCGTGATACGGTATTTCCTGTTATTGTATCTCTTTGTTCTTTCCTTTTCTCTTCTTGGTTTCCATTCTGTTTTTTTTTCTGTTTCACCTATTTTCTTTTTTTCTTCTTTTTCTTTTTCAACTTTTTTTCTCTTCTTTGCCTTAATCAATCGTCTATCTTTTCTTTATCCTCGCTTTTTTCTTTCTTTAAGGTTCTTTTTTGAATGAGCGAGAAATTTTCGTAAATAACCGTTACAAATGTCTGTTCTAATATGGACATGTGAACGTCTATGTAAAATTAAGTAAAAGTAAATGAATTTGGGGGGGGGTATTTTGAGGACCAACTGTTGTACCATTTGTGTCTGACGAGCCACGATAATAATATCAAAACGCGGTGAAATATGTATTACCCATTGTAATAATAAAAAATCTTTTATAAATTATATTATTCTGTTAAATTAAATAAATGAATTTAACATTGAGTTCTCTTGAGTTCGTCTCTATTAGAATTTGCCTGGATTGCATACCAAGTGTACGATGTTTTATATATATATATATATATATATGTGTGTGTGTGTGTGTGTGTGTGTGTGTGTGTGTGTGTGTGTGTGTGTGTGTGTGTGTGTGTTAGAAAGTAATTGATTACACATTGCAACTTCAGATTTATTATATTAACTTTTAAAATAGTATGATAATAACGGTAATTTACATTTTGATTCCTGTCTGCAGAGGCAACATCTTGAATATTATATAATGTTATTGTTAGCTAAGTATTTGCACTAAAAATAACAATTTACTAAGAGAACAATTATTGCTGTATATTCAGGATAAAAAAGTGGGAGAAAGAAGAACGTGTTTCCACAACCCAAATTAAGGAAACTGTAGAACTGAGCAGCATCTCCGATATCAACGATCCCTCCTGAACTTTCAGTCTTCTACAAACGAACGATCTTTGCCAAAAGGAATCAGTGAATGTTGTAATCAACTCAAAACACATAACCAACAATAGATAAAGATTTAAACATATTTTCTTGTCTTTTCTTATCTTATTTTGTTTTCTTTATTGATGTCTTGATTTGATTTCATCGCCTTTTCTCCACGATTTGTACAGCCTTGTGGCAATTTTTCATATAACTTCGTTTTCTATCACCCTCTCAACGGAATAGGATTTCTATTTGCAATCGATGCACCAATTGACTTCTTTTACACTTTGTACAAAAGAAAAATCAGCGAATCTCACCAAAGGAAACATGACTTGTCAGCCGACATAGTGAAGACATGCGCAGATGGATTTATGCGGTGATTTCTATTTTAATACGTCGTATGCCAGCATTTGTGAGAACTGAATGTCAGACAAATATCAATCGTCTTAGATATGACGATAAACTACATCCGACAGCAATTTCTCTGATCTAGAGTTTAAAGGTTTTGAGAAGCATGGAACTACCCACTTCACTGCTGTTGCTTCCAGGTTCACTCAGACCCGACGTTATGGGCCTAGTTGTAGGCAAATAGTGAATCCAAAACCAAAATCAACCGTACATTTTCATAATAAAAAAGCAACAAAAAAATTTATAGAAAAATGACAATCAGTACAACATTCAAATATATAAGAGTATATCTTATTCAAATATATAAGAGTATATCTTATAGCACAATAACCAACACATTTTATGATCTACAAACTATAGGGTATTGCAGCAAAATCCGACACGTGACAAAAAGAAAACCAAAATAGGCAATAAAACAAACGTTGTATATGCAGAGACACGGCAGCAACAGTTAGAGTTACATATTACATTATTTGTCAATATAACCGCCGTCGGTGACTACCACCTCAAGGCGGGCGCAGAAGGAGTCGCACGTTTTCTTGACCATGTCTTTGTCTATAGCGGCGAACGCCTCTAAGATGGCAGTTTTTAGAGAGTTGAGCGTGTTGTTGGCGTGCTTGTTGGTCTCGATCACGCCTCCAAAAGAAATAGTCAATGGAGTCGCAGTCGAGTGAAAAGGGCAGCCACAAGTCCGGCGACTAGTAGTGAGAAACATTGTTGAATAGCCACGCATTGGTCAGCTTGCCTTGTGTGCAGGAGCGTAGAGGCACCCAGCGGCGATCTTGTCCATCCAGGGCTTCACCACGCTCCTCAGCACATCCTGGTGACTCTCAGGCTCTTTTGAAAGAAGAAAGGAGTCATGACGTCCCCCTCGCTGGAGATGACGCCAAGGACCATGACGGAGGAGGGAAACTTCGTGTACTTCTCGACGTGAAACATTTCGATGTCTTTGCAGATCCATTTGTCGTTCTACCTGTTGCTCGTCTTGTCCTGGAAGAAATTCTTCTCATAAAAATAGAACCTCAGCATTCTTTCGAAAAGGTCTGATAGTCACCACTGAGTTCCACCAGGAGGGGCTGAGGAGCGTGGTGAAACGAAATCGCCCCTGGACGCCCCTACGTCTTCCAGCAGGATTCCGCTCCTGCACACAAGGCCAATACGACAAAGACGTGCCTGCTCAACTGTCTTACTCACTACTGGTCGTCGGACTTGTGGTCGTGATCTTTACCCGACTGCAACCCCATTGAATATTTTGTCTGGGGTCGTGATCGAGGCCAAGACCAACAAGCACGCCCACAACAGGGTCAACTCTCTGAAATCTGCCATCTATGAAGCATTTGTCGATATGGACAAGGTTCTAGTCGCCAGTGCTTGTGACTCATTTCGCGCCCGGCGGTTGTTACATTGAAAAATAATGTAGCATTATATCGGGTCTCTGCGTATACAAACTTTGTTTTTTGTCAAGTGTCAGATTTTGCTGTAACACCTTGTCAGTCAGTCAGTTAAGTGCCATACGTGATACACGCTTGGGCGATCATGTCTCGAAAGAGACATGACTGACTGGGCAGAAGATTATCCAGCAGTAGGTTGCCATTGCTTTCTGCGGTAGACTGGTTGCCGACCAAGGCTATAGAACCCAATCTGTCCTGCTATTTAACCCATAACTGGAAGGAAGAGACAGATTAATACCTTTCCCAAGGGTATTTGCGCGTAAGTGAATACAATGGATTCAACTGGAATTCGAACTCGGCTCCCCGGTTTCTCGTTCCTAGCCGATATCCACTGTACCACAACGCACATCCTATATATCTAAAAAAATACTTTTACTCTGAATGTTTAAAATTATGTTGGTTGGTTTGTTTTTATTGCATATCAACCTCGGCGGGTCATTTAATGCCAACTAAATTTTATTTATTTATTTATTGCTGGTAATACCTTTTTATTTCTACAATTTATTGTTGTTTTTATATAAGTTTTGTGTCTAGTAATACTTTTTTTCTTTTTGAGTATCAGGATTCATTGGGATTTGTTTCTAAAGACAGGGTCCTACCCTTGTTATTTAACCCATAACTGGGGGGAAGGGATGGATTAATACCTTTCCCAAGGATACCAGTGCTTAAGTGAATGCACGGTATTCAACTAGAATCCGAACTCGGCTCACCAATTTCTCTTTCCGAGCCGATATCCACTGTATCACAACGCCACAACGCACATCCGTCACTAAATTACAGCACCTGGTATTCCCAAGCGGTCACCTAGCTAAGTACTGACCAAGCTCAACGTTGCTTAACTTCGGTGATCGAGTGAGAACCGGTGTATTCAACGTGATAGGCAGTAAAATTATGTAAAATATCTGTAATTGAACGCATGTTTAGATTTTAGCATTAAATACTTTCACGGCTTCTGCTCCGATGAACTTAGATCACTGCTGCCACCTAGATACGAATTTGCGCTAGAAACTAGATTAGCAACTAGATCCCACCCTTTTACAGTGAAACCGATAAAATGCAACCGCAACTTCTACTCCAACAGTTTCTTTTCTCGCACTTCCCGACTGTGGAATTCCCTTCCACATGATTGCTTCCCCGACGGCTACAATCTACAGGAGTTTATATGTAAGGTCAGTAGACACCTCCTAACACACTGACTCGCTCCCATTCTTTAAAACTCTCTTCCCATCTGCCCAACCCTCATCCTCGGTATCTTTACCCATCAATCACCTTCCTTCTGATATTTCCTACACCTAACCACTCCTCGTTTTACCTTCCCCTATGTATCCCCATGCGCAATAGTGGCGGTGGAATGCCTTGCTTGAGGTGAAATGATTTAAAAAAAAGAATAACTCACAGAAGTGTTGATATGCCGATGAACAAAATCAACTAATCAACCAAAAAGTTTAACAAAGCAATGCATTATTATCATTATTTTCTTTTATTATATGTCACTTGTGTGGATGTGCGTTGTGGATATAGACTCGAAACGAGAAATCGGAGAGCCGAGTTCGAATTCCAGGTGAATTCCTTGCATTCAATTACGCGCAAATGCCCTTGGTAAAGGTATTAATCCATCTATTCCTTCCAGTTATGGGTTAAATAGCAGAACAGATTGTGTTCTATAGCCTTAGTCGGCAACCAGTCTACAGCAGAAAGCAATGGCAACCTCCTGCCTGATAATCTTCTGCCCAGTCAGTCATGTCTCTTACGAGACATGATCGCCCAAGCGTGTATTACGTATGGCACTTTACTGACTGAGATGTCACTTTCATTCGAGTTCCGCCATGCTCACCCGACTTACTAAGTTTGTGGAGAGATCTAAAGTAAGTCGTCGTGTGTTTTTATGGTTACATTTAAATTGTTTTTCTATCTCTCATAATATCACGACCCATTCATGGATAAATTTCTTCTTCTAAGTGTCGGCTGTACTCACAAGACATTCTTTTTGTCTATCACTTAAGCTGGGGTTTTTTGCAGGGATCCTTCAGTGTGTTGCTTGGTTTCATTTTTATAATTCCAAATGCGCCTGCTATCATTGATACTATACTTATACTTATGCTTATACTTATACTATACTTACACTTATCCTGAGACTATACTTATACACATACTATACATATACTTATATTTATACTATACTTGTACTTATACTATACATATATTTATACAATACTTATACTTATATTTATACTTATACTTATATTTATAATTATACTATACTTACACTTATACTTATATTATACTTATAGTATACTTCTACTAAAACTATACTTATACTATGCTTATACATATACTATACTTATACTAATAATATACTTATACATATACTATACTTATACTTATGCTTATACTTATACTATACTTACACTTATCCTGAGACTATACTTATACACATACTATACATATACTTATATTTATACTATACTTGTACTTATACTATACATATACTATACTTATACTTATACTATACTTATACTTATAATTATACTATACTTATACTTACACTTATACTTATACTCATACTTATATTATACTTATACTATACATATACTCATACTAAAACTATACTTAAACTTATACTATACTTATACTAAAACTATACTTATACTTATAATATACTTATACTAATACTATACTTATACTATACTTAAACTATACTTATACTATATTTATACATATACTTATACTTATACTATACTTATTCTTATACTATTAATATACTTATACTTATACATATACTATACTTATACTATACTCATACTATACTTGTAGATATACTATACTTATACTTATACTATACTTATACTTATTCTATACTTATACTTATTCTATACTTATTCTTATTCTATATTTATTACTATACTTATACTTATGCTACACTTATGCTTATACTATACTTATACTTATACTACACTTATACTTATACTACACTTATACTTATGCTACACTTATGCTTATACTATATTTATACTTATACTATACTTATACTTATACTTATACTATACTTATACTATGCTTATACTTATACTTGTTTTCAACTTTCACATTTTTTCTATTTCAGTTTCCATGTCTTTATATTTAGATAGTTCTTCAAATTCTTTAGTTGCTAAGCTAAACCCCGCTAGACAGGCCGTATCAATTAGTAAGCAAGCTTTCTTTTTGGCTTTTTACAATAATTTCCGACCTATTTGCTTCATTTTTACTGCCTGTGTAGATTGCGTAATTTCATAGTGTGGTGATCTTCTTTAACCGGTGCTGGGTAATGTTTATACCAGTGTTTGTTTACATATTTTCTAAAGTATTTGCACATTGTTCAGTGTAAATATTGCCCTATTTAATCGTGATGATGTTTATATTCATTTAGGGCAAGTACAGAACACACTGATATTAGATGATCTATTGTTTCCTGGTATTTTTTACAGAACCTGCATTTTGGATCCACATTATTATGTCTGATATTTGCCTGAAAGTTCTTAGTGAAAAGATTTTGGTCTTGCACTGCAAGAATAAAGCCTTCAGTTTCAGGCTTTATTTCAGATGTTCGTAACCATTGATGAGTATTAACTTTGGATTTATTAGCTCGTTCTGGATATTGACCATGCAGAGGTTTGTCTTGCCTGCGTTCAGAAGTTTTATCCTTGATTTTCTTTTTTCATAACTTTGCTGCAACAGTTGGTTCATGAGTTCTGTTTTAATGTTATACAGAATCTACGTAAATCTTGTTTTTATTTACTAACTTCTTTCATTATTGAACATTTTTCTTTCTGTTTAAATGTTGTTTAATTTATCATTCAGTCCTTTGTTGTTTCTGTGTATGTTAGATAAGATATTAGTTGTTGTCTTGTATGAAAATGCTGGTTGAATAAGACCTCTTCTACTTTCCTTACTGGGTATGTATAGACGGTCTATATTAACTTTTCAATGGTGCATCTTATGCTTAGAAAGAAGCTTTCTTATCTTAGAATCCATTCGTCTGATGCTATTCAGTCCAGTTCAAGACATTGAAACTATATTAGACCATTGGGATAGAAAGGTTAGTAATGGCTCTGATAATTCAGTTCAGTTTTTAATATCAGTCTTACCCTTCTATAGTATTCTTTACGGACTATTTTTTTCATTTCCTTATGGTTAATTCTTTCATCCTCATTTATATTTAGGTATTCCCATGATTATTCTTGTTCTAAATCTGCTCTTGTTACATCAGGGTCGAATCTAATAGAAGATGTTTATAGTAGCGATCCTCGTATCATTGTGGCTTTAGCACATTTATCCAAACAGAGGTTCATTCCATTGTCATCACTGAAGCATTTTGCAGTTTGCAGAAGACGTGCTAGCTCACTGTCATTCCTAAAATACAACTATAAAATCATCCATGTAAGATCATTTGTTTTCTTTTGACCTATATTATAGCCACAATATCTCCTTTTAAGTTAGCTGGTTAATGCTATTAATAAGATCCAGGAATATGGTACCCTATCAAATGATTTACGATAATCTATCCCGACAGTATTAAGATTTTTCTTTGCACTGAAACAGTTTTCCAATATTATCCTATTAATAACTAATGTTTTTTTATATACGCAAGAGCCACCTTTTGTTCAAGCGGTAGTATGAATTTCTTTCAAAGAAGAAATATAACTGTTTTCTCAAAATAGATGTCAGTAGTTGTGGAAAGACATGTAATTGGTCTGTAGTTTTCGGGATATTTGTGTCACTATTCTTGTATAGAAGAAAGTTAATTTCGTTGGTTATCTATGCAGGAATTTAAGTAAGATCATTAATCATTTCTTGAAATTGTTTAGCTAGTTTTTGTGTGCTGTATTTGAATAATATAGCTATAGTTAGGAATTATATCAATTCTTTTTCAGTGCGCATTCAACATCCATTTCTGTGATTCCAGCCCATGTTTGTTCTGCTTTATTTTTCATCCGTTCTATTTCAATGTTATGTAACTTGGGACAAAACCCATATTTTTCCCCAGACTGTATAACGTTTTTTTTTGTTTTTTGTTTTTATTTTTTTTATTTTTATTTTTTTTTTTTCAATACTGTTTTAGCTATTTATCTGTAAAATTTCGTTGTATCGGTTAGAAAGATCGTGTTCATCGAAAACAATTATATATATATATATATATATATATATATATATATGTGTGTGTGTGTGTGTGTGTGTGTGTGTGTAATTTATGCGAAACAATAAGTTATCAATAATATACTTATAAAATAAAGTAGTATATATTGATAGATAGACGCATATATAGATTGATATATAATTTTATGCGAGCAAGTAAGTTATCAATAATATATTATATGTTTATGTGAATATGTAATCGGTCATATATATATATATATATATATATATATATATATATATATATATATATATATATTCTTCAGTCTCAACCTTAAATTTAGAACTAATTAGCCATTGGTGGGTAACGAATTATTCTACATTCTACATCGGCATTTTTGATTCGGAGAACGAACCGACTGTTTATAAGCTTTTGGCTCAAGTTTTCGTCAATTTGCTTTAGGCCTAGGTGGTTCATAATCTTGCTTTAATTTTCTTGCTGATTTTTTGAAATTTTAAATTTATTTTACTGCAATTTGCAGATTTTCACACAAATTCTTGCTTATTTATTGGATGTTTTTGATATAGAATATAGCTATTTACATTTTTCATGTCCCTTTACAAATTATAACCTTTACGCTTGATATTATTATTATTATTATTATTATTAATATTATTATTATTATTATTATTATTATTAATAATAATAATAATAATCGGTATCAAAAATTAAGAACAGAACCAAAAATAATGATCGGGAAGAGAAAAAGTTATCAGGAGACAGTAGATAGTGATTAACATTGCATTTAAATATTTGCAGATTAAAATTGGCTGGAAAGCATGTAGCGGAAGGGAGTTTCATATGGGAGAAGTGCTAGAAAAGAAATTGTTAGCATAGAATTTACGGCTGCATTGTTATTATTATTATTATTATTATTATTATTGTTATTATTATTATCATTATTATTATTATTATTGACTTCTGTTGTATACACATTTTCTTTCTGGATCCCAACCAGTGACTTAAGTTAAGAAATGTCTTTATGGCATTTACCACTGATAATATTTGTAAAAAAAAAACAAGATCACACACATTTTACAGAGATAAAAACCTTCATAATCCTTGGTTTATACTTGTGATTAGAATGTTTTGTATTTCTTTGAGGTCTGGAATTCCAAGGATAAATTCAATATGTTCATCGGAATCAATCAGAGGGCGTCAACTACAAGTGGAATTATTGATGTCCTCATGTGACACATTCTTGCCATTCCCTTTTCAAGATACTTATGTTTTGATACATTTTTTGTAGATCTTCAAAAATACATTACAATCTGCCTATAATAATAGTTATTATATTAATTATAATAATAATAATAATTAATAGTAGTAGTAGTAGTATTGTTTTTTTTGTACCTCGTTATTACTGAAAGTTTTTCACCTGAGATGTGTTTTTTTATATTTCGGATAAAGATGGGCTTCCTGGAATTTTCTTAATTACTTCTGTCAGTCATCCTAATCATTCCTAGCGCTCTTATAAATACTGGTATTATAGTTCCGTTTAAATATCACATTCTTGCAACTTCTCTGTGCGAATTTCTATATTCTGGCTTTGAAATATTCTTATCAGATGATCATACCAATAACATTATTGACGACTTTTCTGGCAATATTTGTTGTGTTAGTTTGACTAGTGCGGTCACTATGGCTACGGAAGTTTCTTAATAAAGTGACACAATAGTTTTGCTAATACAAATTATTTTTAATTGGAAGAATTACTAGGCGAAATAAGTACAAACATACTTCATCTTTCCTGAATGCAAACATGGATAAGATTTTTTTGTCAAGAACCTAATTTTCGTTCCCTAAATTATAGGAAGTTCGCTGTGGAATTAATTCTTTTTATTGCTTAGTGAAATTAGATTCCACTCTGAAGAAAAGTTCTACGTCGAGCCCTAAACTGAAATTTAATCCCAGTAAAATCTTACTGAGTATTCACTCTTTTCCATGGCAAGCTTTTAGAAGGAAGGCGAGAAAATTGCAGCAGATCTTTTGCGTTAACAGTTAATGACGACCGATTTTACAATGTGTCCGGAATTGATCAGCATAAAGTGTGTCCTTCTTCTGAATGACAACGAAAGCTCAAAAAAAAAAAAAAAAAAAGGAAAGAAAGAAGGAAAGAGAGAAACAACCGGAAAAAAAACAGCAGCTGAAGATGAAATGGCTAGGTTAAGCTGACCTATAGTATCATTCCTTTTCACTTGATTTAACACCTTCCAATATCCGTCTTTTTTTTCACATGTATCGAACATTTTCTAAGAGTCAGAACATTAAATATCGGAAAAAGATCAATTTCATATTGATCAACGCCCAAATTCATGAGAAATAAAAGGACTAGTTTTACAGATTTTTTGTCAGCTGTTATAAGGATTATTTTCTTGACAAATTAGTTCAACGGTTGAAAGTTTTCGTTCAGTATTCGAACCTAATGGAAATTAAATCTTTAACACACACAAATACACTTTTTCTCATGCTTTACTGTGACCAAATATAATTTTATTTACTACTAGCTGTATAGCCTGCCGTTGCTCGAGTGTTTTTTACTGGCTATGTTGAAATGGGATGGTTAAATGCTTATTCAAAAAGCTCTACTATTAGGTTGCCGTGAGGCGTAAGTTAAAAATGCGAAGTATTGGTTTTTGTTGTATTTTTAAAAAGGGATTCATGCTTGGTCAATTTTGCCAATAAAAGGGAATGATGCATGTAACAATTACAAGGACAGTGTTATGAGAGCCGGTAATGTGATGCGATGACGTTGTGACGCAGAAGTAGATACATTGTTCCTGCAACGTCGGAGGGGTTTGTACGCTGTAGAAAACGTGAAATTGTTACGGCATCGGATTAAGTAGAAGTTACAAAAAAACCCCCGATTTTTGTTGGAACACAACTAAGCGTTTCGGAGAAATAAACGGTCACAAAAAGCAACATTTCTCATTAATTTTTGCCTTGTGTCAATTGAAATTTTTGATTGTATATCAAGGCATCAGACCTTGATTTACTAGTGACTCGATTTTGGTTAAATGTGAGTGAAGCGTCTTTTAGAAACACATAATGTGCGCGGAAGACAACCCGAAACTATGTTTGCCATTGATTCTTGACAAAACCTGTACATTTGTTGGGTACATCAAAGTTTCGGACCTTGATCAACAAGTTTTCCGATTTTGGTTAAATTTGCATAAGGCGCCTGGAAGGAGAAGAGTTTGTAAATTCTAAGTGTTTCAGTGATTTCTGCCGTACCCTGTAAATCGACTCGAAAGATTTTTGTGGACATCAAAGGTTCCTGTCATGATCAACAAATGATTCAATTTTGGTTGAAATCGGACCAACGATTTCGGATGAGTAGGGTTCGTTAGATTGGAGACACAAAAACACACGCACACAGACAGGCATATACATTTATAAATTTAGATATTGATATACAATGAGTTTATTATGATTTCTAAGCATCGTAAAAGCATTTTTCGTTATTATTTACCAAATACAAGGCCGAAATGCTACTCAATTAATATAGTTAGTAAATGGGGATGTTCTAAAGGCGTATAAAGAGGTAGAAACGCTTTTATCTTATATGTAGGATAGAAAACGCTTCAGCCTCGATTTGACCTGCTTAAGATTGTCGTGATCAGTCCTGTAAGTCTATTCCACATTGGAAAAGTACAGTGGAAAAAACTGCCTGAGTGGAAATAGCTCCTTGCCAATTGAATATGCAGGAAATGTATATGAGTCGATTCAATGATTGTTGTATTGCGGGTCCTAGCTCTGAAGGACTGGATTTCTTGGGCCAAGGAATAAAACGACGCGATGCGTCTGAACACATTCCACGTGAGAAGTATCCTCCACATACTGAGAATATCATGGCAAAACAAGGTGCCCAACACTGAGGTCCTGTCTTGCGGGTCTGCCCATAATGTTTAGACAGCGCAAACCCTGTTGGCTAGGCCATGTCTACCGCATGCCAGACGGTCGCAATCCAAAAAACCTCCTGTATGGAGAGTTGACCTCTGAAATAAGATCCACTGGGCGGCGACAGCTGCGGTACCGTAACACCATAAAAGGCGATATGAAAGCTATAGGCATCAAAATGGTGTTATGGGAGAGCGTAGCAGTCAACCGGTCCAAACGGAGAGGAACCCTGGATCAACAACTCAAATCAAAGCAGGAGCAGCTGACACAAGTCACCATGGAGAGCGGGGTTCGTAGAAAGCAAAATGACAGCCCCGGCAGACCAGAAACAAAACATAAATGTAGCATTTATTTAATTTTTTCTGTTTAACTATTTGTGCAGCTTATTTTGTATGCAACCTGTGTCTGGTGTTCATTTTTTTGCGATGTCTTTAATGTTCAATCGAATGGACGTTTGTTCTTCCCTTGAGCGTAGTCTTTTCCGCTTCTTATTTTTACGTTATTTAAGGTTGGGAAGCCTAGTTCACATGAAAAAGAAATAGAAATTTGCAATAAAACAGATAAGGCATTTTAAGCTAATGTAGAATATTTGTTTTGTATTGAAATCTAAAATGTATCACTGGGTACCGTCGAATGTTTTATTTTTATAACTGTCAGTTGAGAAAGTGGCTAATTCTTCTTATTCACATAACTGAATTCCAGTATTAGAGGAAAATCTTTGAAGAGATTTCGAAACCAACCATACTTTTGCGAGAACTTAAGAGGATCGCGCGGCTTTAGCCAAACCCGTCAATCACGGTACCAGCTAGATCGGCTTCCACGAGTTAGAGATCCAGATTCAATTGTTAGATATTTTATTTAAAATTTCTATTGTTTACTTAAAGTTGGTAGAATTGCGATGATAATTGTAAATAAAAAAAATAGTGACAAATAATGTACGTATACATCACATACTAAGCAAACTCATTTGACACAAGAACTATTTGAACTACTATGGAAACTTGTTTATTCAGGAAAGATCAGAATATTTAAGAAAATTTACTGGGTGAAACTGTCTTATATACCGATAAAAAATGTACTCAGTCAGTACACAAAAATAGGAAAGAAGCATAAAAGAAGAATATATTTTCTTTTTTGTAATCATTTCACCCCAAGCAAGGCCAGACCGCCCCTAATGCATGAACGGTTACAGTGAGAGAACAGACTGGGTACAGGAAGTAGTCAATGTAAGATAAAGATGAAACATTTAAGGAGATTGAAGTTAAAAGATGTTAGAAAAGAAACTTAGAGTTGAATTTGCGGTTACATTAAACTATCTATTAACATAGAATGATATCTATGACCCATTCTTTTATTGCTAATAAAAGGAGGGGGTCATAGATGTCATTCTAAAACTACACTTAAATTCACGTAGTCAGAATCTTCATTTTCTTCTTCTTCTATGTACATTGCCCTTTCAGCAAGGTAGGCGATCATGGCGTTCCACGTCTCCCTATCCCTGATGGCTCTTAGCACGCATTTTCCTGTAACGTTTCGCAGCCCCCTTTCTGTCATCCACCTGATCAGGCCCTGCAAATATGTTATCCACTGCCTTCCTCTATCTCTTTTTCCCTCTATCTGGCCTGTTAGTATCAGGTTCTCCAAGTCCTCCTTCCTCATTGCATGTCCCAGGAACTTCAGCTGTCTCTTCCTGATGATAATATTAATTTCTTTTTCGTATCCATTCTTTCCGACACCTCGTCAGTGGCAGTAAAATACCTTGCTTTGGGCGATATGATTATGAAAGAAAAATGTGATTTATCTTGGGAATATCACTGAGGGAACTTAAAAGTTTTACAAAAAAAACCCCGAAAAGTGACGATTATATCTACAATCAGAAAGAGACAATTGAAATTTCTGGGATGCATAAAAGGGCTTGGTGAATTTGAAAACTCACAGGTCATAGAAGAGTAGAGGAAAATTCTAATTAATGGACCAAATAAGATTGCGGAAATTAATGTCAGACAGTGATTGTGAAGGTTAGTAAAAATACAGACACCACCCAGAGCTACAAGGGATACGAAGATGTAGAGAGGCATGATCATCAATATCCAGGATTGCAAAAAATAATATTAAGAATATATTTGAAATTAGCAATCACCCTTCGTGAAATTAAGAAATATAATTCAGTTTAGCGCCACAAATATTCATAAAATACACGGCTTCAGTTATAGAACTGATTAAGATCTGTACACTTTATCAAGGTGGCTATTTCTCTGACCGTCACCGCATTCCCTCTGGGTGGGCTTTTGTCAGTTTGCTTGACGAGAGACAATATGCAAAGATTAAAACTTCTAATTGGGAGAACCCGGAGGCTGCAGACTTCTCCGGTGCATTTTTTGCATTAATCAAGCGGTTATTTTATTACTGATTAAGCCAGTTGGTTTACAGTGAAATATTTACTCTTTTTTTTTCTACCATCATTTTTCTTTGTGGCTGTCAATGAGAAGGAGAACAGTGAAGTAATGAATAACAGATAATGTCTTAATTAGTGACGGATACAATCGAACCCCAACAACGACAAGGTAAGTAATGAACATACGGCAAGTTGTTAATTAAACGAGATCTGCAATTGACACACATACATACATACATACATACATACATACATACATACATATATATATATATATATATATATATATATATATATACGTGTGTGTGGGTGTTGTGCGTGTGTTGGCATAGATCTATATTTTTATATTCAACTCTCTAGAATATACAAATATATATTTATTTACATTTATGCGTAAGTTTATAGGATGTCACTTCACATGCTTCAAGATGGGTATATATATATATATATATATATATATATATATATATATATATAGTTATGGATATACATTGTAAATAAATATACAAATGTGTATACACGGAGGTTCAGGTGTTAATAGAACAGTGCTCAATGTAGTATGACAGAACTATTGAGTATTTATTAATACATATACATATTGCCCTACGTCTAAAGCACGACTCGGTGTTTCATGCACTATGCAATCATCATATGTATATTATGAAGACATCATTTTTTAGGTTTTAATTTAATTTTTTTTTTTTTGACTAGAGTTGTTTAAAGTTCTTATAAATCACAAATCTGCGATGTGAATTTATTCATTTATAAAATATATAATTTTCATTTGGTTTATAACAGAACTGAAAAATTAAAGTAAAATCGGATATCTTTTAAAACGGTCAGTTAATAACAAGCACCTGATGCTTGCATAGTGCATGAAACTGTTAGTTTGTTATTTAACCCATAACTGTGTGGAAGAAAGTTAGAGTCATAAAGAATCTTTAAACATAGATGGATCGAGCATGTGAGCAATGATGATATCTTAGAAATGATGGAAACGAAAAGGAAATTAATAATGAGCATCAGGAAAAGACAGCTGAAGTTCCTGGGACATGCAATGAGGAAAGAGGGCTTGGGGAACCTGATACTAACAGGCTAGATAGAGAGGAAAAGATACAAGGGAAAGCAACGGATAAGATACTTGAAGAACATAATCAGGTGGATGATGGAATGAGGGTTGCATGGTGTAACAGGAGAAGGCGTGCTACTAGCCACCAGGGATAGGGAGACGTGGAAAGCCATGATCGGCTACGTTCTGAAGGGACAGGGCACATAGAAGAAGAAAAAGTATGTAACGAACACTGCTAGAATTCGTACTAGACTCTCTGATTTTCTTTATTACGAGCTGCAGTCTACATTACAATCCACGAATTTATATAGAATAACAAGCATTTTAGGATGTGCGTTGTGATGCAGTGGATATCGGCTCGGGACGAGAAATCGAGGAACCGAGTTCAAATTCCGGTTGAATACTTTGCATTCACTTACGCGCAAATACCTTTCGGAAAGGTATTAATCCATCTCTTCCCTTCAGTTATGGGTTAAATAACAGGACAGACTGGGTTCTATAGCCTTGGCATGCAACATGTCTACCGCAGAAAGTAATAGCAATCTACTGCGGGATAATCTTCTGCCAAGTCAGACATGTCTCTTTCGAGACATGATCACCCAAGCGTGTATCACGTATGGCTGACTGAATAAGCATTTACGTTAAATGATGTACACAAGCATTTATCCATATAATGAGCGCATGGTCGAATGGTTAGAACGATTATTTTCTACACATATGACCCGTAATCGAATAGCACCCTTGTTAATTTGTCAGGAAGATGGTTCTTCGTAATATCACCCTGAGCTACTTTATAAAAATACCTAAAAAGTATACCAAGCGTTAACCCAAACTTTCTGAGGGAAATATGGTGCAGGGAAATGTTCGAAAGTTATCGATGGTTTTGCTAGTATAAAGTTACAAGTCATTGTGATCGAGTGTTTGATTACACTGTCCTTGTTCAACTTGATCTCAACCCAGATTAAGCTTGTTCTTTTTTTTATAATCATATCGCCCCAAACAAGGCATTTTACTGCCACTGTTTTGCAGGATGTTATATAGGAGAAAAGTTATGAGAAAGAGTGACAGGTTATGGGGGTGTCAGGAAGTGGATAAGAGAAGGATGAAAATACTGATGAGAGTGAAGTGGACGGAGAAAGAAGCATGAGAGAGAGAGAGGATGTAGGTTAGGGAAATAGGAGATCACTATTGAATTTACATTTAAATTCTTGGAGATTGTAGCTGTCCTGGAAGCAAGTAAATAGAAGGGAATTCCACAGTCGGGAAGTGCAAGAAAAGCAGCTGATAGAGTAGAATTTGCGTTTACAGTTTATTGGTTTCAAAGTGAAAGGGTAGGACATAGCTGCTAATCTTTTGGCTTGAGTAAATTCATATTTAGGGGCCACCAGTGAGCTAAGTTTATCGGAGCAGAAGCCGTTAAAGTATTTGTAGAAGAGACACAAGGAAGCCACATTGCGCCGATGAGAAAGTGACTGTATCTGAGCTGCCAAGTCGAGATCGATCACATTACAGATTCTCAGTTGGATTTTGTCAAGGACACCTAGGTAGACAGCAGGAGCACCCGGCCAGATATGGCAGCAGTATTCAATGCACGGATGGATGGTGGATTTGTACATGTGCAGGATTGTTTCAGACAGAAAAAAACTTCCTGGCTCTACACAGAGAACCGGCTTTCTTAGCAGCGTATTTAGCTATGGATTCTATACAGTCATTCCACTTCAGGTCTGTTGCGAGATTAACACGAGGAAGTGTTGCTTTCAGTGAGGCTAGCCTGATCCATGTTAATAGTGGGGTGGATAAGAGCGATTGTCTGTGATGGTTAATATATAGCAGCTTCGTTTTGGGATCGTTAAAATTCACGAGCCATTTCTTACCCTAGTCCGCCACGGACTGGAGGTCCTTTTCTATCTCGGCAGCGAGGTTTGCTTTAGGAGCTTGGGCAGATTTTTGATCGAGGCGAGAGTAAAACGTAGTGTCGCCAGCGGATAGGCCTACTTGGATGTTATTAGACCTTCTAGCAGAAACTCTAGCTAGTCAGCTCAGCTGTGTTTAAGTATACACTACAGGTGTGTTCTCTGAGTATTAAACAAAAACAAATATATCTTAACTGTTTGTCGGCAAAGGGTATTGGTTAATCCTCCGAGAAGACTCGTATGATGAGGAGACATAGTCAATCACTCATTATATTCATATGTGTTTCAATGCGAACTTTACAGGGAAAAAAAAGATAAATGTTGTTAAGCCGATACTTCAACAGGAGTAAAAACGAGGGGAGAAGTTAGTATAAAAGGTAGAAAGAATTTATCAAATAAAATGTATGCGAGAGATTGCATTTTTAATCGTTTTTGTCCAAAACAAATGAATTTTTTAAGAGTTTCAAGAATCCAAAATGTTAGTCATTTTGAAAAAAACAAAATGGCCCTTCATATCTCTTCATATTGCTTTAAGAAATCGATCTTGATTTGGGCAATTTAAGGCCATTTATTTTATCTGAGAATGTGTTTTAAAGCAGTTTTTTTACTTATTTTCGGGTTTCATCAAATATCATACAACAGATCTTCATGTGTGATACTAAAAGTCGCAAGAAGAAAATAAAAGCACCAGAGGTGCGATCTCAAAACTGTAAAATGTCTCCATACGATACAGTGAGAAATGATATTATTACATCGCACCACAGTGTCAGCAAAATTACACACGATTATATATATATATATATATATATATATATATATATATAAGTACAATCCTTGGTACTTGGTAAGGTAAATTCCCCAGGAGATTAAATCCAATGAGAACTCAGTGTTTTAACCCTCTAGGGCCATTCGTATCATATTTGATACAGTATGAAAACAAGCCTTGAAAGAAATATTTTCCTGAAAAATTTTTTGAGAGAAATATTTTATAAATTTCAAATGAAAGCAGTACTGATTGCTGAGTCAATGAATACCAAATGTTTCCTTATAGGGAAATACCAAATGTTTCCTTATAGGGAAATACTGTATCAAATATGATACGAATGGCCCTAGAGGGTTATATATATATATATATATATATATATATATATATATATATATATATATATAATGAAGACCCAAGGTTTTACGATTTGGAGTTCCTTGGCATTTATTTTTTTATAAATATTGCTCAATGCAATAAATATTGTAGAGCATAATATAATCATATAATTATGAATTAAAAGTATATATATATATATATATGTATAACTTCTAAGTTTTTGTCATAGAATCTCGTCATCAGGCAATGTTGGATGATGGTTGTAAAAATGATTTACATTTAAAAGCTTTTCGTTTTAAATGTAAATCTTTTTCAAAATCAACATCCAACATTGCCTGATGATGAGATTCTATTTCGAAGCAGAAATTTTCGTGTCGCAATATACTTTTAATTCATAATTATATGATTTTATATATATATATATAAAGGGTGAACTCTGAAATAAATATATATATAATAAAATATCCCCAAATAAATAAAGAGACTATTTTTTATTTTCACTGTCCCTCGATAATTGATTACACGTCATTTCTCTTCCTCTCGTTATCAATATATATTTATTTTAGCGGTCTCCCTTTTCTTGCTCTTCATTGTTGTTGCTGTTTTTCGTTTAATTTGTGTTTCCAACAATTTTCTTCTGATGAGGTGTTGGACGAAAGAGCTTTAGAGACTGTTAATAAATCCCTTGTTTTAAAGTAGTACATATATATATATATATATATATATATATATATATATAGGAAAGAATATTAAAACGTTTTGAGTTTAGAAATGTGTTTTTTGACAGTATTTGTTTATTTCTACTATTAGTAGAAATAAAAAAAATACTGTCAAAAAAACACATTTTTAAGCTCAAAACGTTTTAATATTCTTTCCTATACATATTAAGACAGTATACGTGGATCATCACTATGCTATATATATATATATATATATACACGTGATTTCGTCTCGAAAATCTTCCTTGAAAACTTTCGAGCGAAGGAAAAAATGATTTTAAAAAAGAAAGAGCTTAGGACATGAAAGTCTGTCAAAAGTGTTCGGACAGAAATCAGCACGAATCCTCCCCCCCAAAAAAAAACAGACACGTGTTACCATCTAACTTAGCTTTCCCTGACGATCCGCTTAGGAGAAACCTAGGTAGATTCATCTGGCTCATTAGGTGCTACGCCAATTCGGTTGGGTTAAAAAGGTAAAAAGCAATCGGCTGTCTAACCGTACTGATGAGCTGTGATACAGCGAAACATATCTGTCTGCGGATGAATATATATATATATATATACCTTTCCTTACATGGAACGCAAAAAAATGAATTAGTTATTAATACAGTTTTCCAAGCGTTCTTTTCTTTTTTCCGTTTGCAGGTAGTAAAGGTGTACAAACATTTTTCATAATTTTCATTCTCCCAAGCGCACTCGCCGACTTCTTTAGCCATTTTTAAGAAGACTTTGATTCGGTTGTTGTTAGTCTCTCTCTGCTGTATTTTACTTTTCTACTATTTTGAACAGAAGCGTTTATTTAGCCGTGTTGGACGCGGCTGGAATTCGAGTGTGCATTTTTATAATTTTTAAAAAATCCATTCTAATTGTTTAAATAATGTAAGCTTGATAGGAGGAGAAATACGTTTAATATACAGGGCCTCCCTTATAACGGGGTGTAATGCGAATTACATAGAAATTTTTTTTCGACCAGAATTTTTTAACGGTTCTTGTAAATTATAGGTAGATAGCGGATTTTTATAGCACCTTTATCTCACAAAGCAGCCAAATCTTCACTAAAATGAACATAGATAAAAACATAAAAATGTCATACACAGGTTTGGAACCTGAAATAAACAAGCTCATCAAGTAGAAATAGTAGAAAATATAGGATAACCAAACCAAAAATAAACTTTTTCAAATAAAAACTAAAATAGAAAAAATAGAAAAGCTTCTCAGATGAAACCCGAAGAAAACAAGTTCTTATGGCCAGATTCCGCATAGAACATTCACACTTGACATCCTCCAAAATACTCCTGTGGAAGTAGACTCACAGTGGACCACTTCATGTTGAAGTGCGGAACCATCTCCAAAATAAGACGAAAATATTATAACCATTGTAACCTGAAAAGAGTCTCTGAAGAGACAGATACCAACAAGATGTAGAGTTTCCTCTCAGAAATCAGTGTCCATAACAAAATGTAAAAAAAAGTATTCCCCTTTTTATAATTTAGTGTTGACGATTAAGCTCTGCTAAAGTACTTGCAAGATCCTCTAAGGCCGGAATATCAGAATCTCTAAACTTATTTCTAAATGGAAGTTTGTCTCTGTGTGTGTGCGGATGTGTGTGTGTATGTGTCTGTGTGAGTGTGTGTGTTCGTTACCGATAGACTCCGAAACGGCTGAACCAATTTTCTTAAAAGTTTACACAATTGTACTATAAGCGTCTGCAAGTGTTCTTAACTAGGTTTTGTGTCGAGGTACTCCCGAAAAATATCGAAAATCGATAATCGAAAAAATCGGGTTATAGAAGGAGTGGTCTGATTTTAATCCAATTTGATACACTCATAGACAAAAACATAAGAAACGATATTTCAAGGTTGCAGTTCTTACAATTAGGGAGAAAATTGACAATATATATATATAAAAGGCAAGATATGTGTGTGTGCCTGTTTATCTGCCTGTATGTCTGTATTTTTTTCAGCCCTTTTATTTTAGTTTGTGCTTCGAGTTTGGCTTTAAGTAGGTATAATTGTAGTTCTTTGTCTCAGCCATGATACCATTTACACAAAGGATTTATTTAGCCTTCAAAATTCATTTTACGACGAAAAAAACTTATTTGATATCGATACCAGGAAATCAAAATTTGACTTACATCCATTCATTATTCTTTCAGTCTACGGTTTCGCTTTAACTGGAAACGCCTATTGCTTTTTAGTCTTTCGTGGACCATGGATTAGTTTTAAAGCTTTCATTACACCCGAGCAACGCCGGCATATACTGCTAGTCTATCTATATGTCGAAGTGTGATTATCAAGCTATCTATTTGTTGAGGTGTAAATATCAATATATACATTGTTATATCGAAGTATGAATGTCAAGCTATCTATCTATCTATCTATTTATCAAGGTCCGGATATCTATTATTGTCATTAAATAACCCAATAAGGTTAATGTGTCGTAAAACACAAACAAACCAAACCAAACATTTATCTGAGAAAAGAGATCTCAGAGGACCACATCTTGGCGGTGGTCGATAGCTTAGAGGTAGAATCTCTGACTTTTAACACTCCATTGTCACTGTTTAAATAGTATGAGATTGATAGTAAGAGAATGTTACTTAATATACAGTGCCTCTCTAATGAGATGTTTACGGTAATTTGATGTATATTTTTTATACTAGAATTTTTTAAGGTTTCTTGTAAATAGTAGATAGATACATGTTTTTATAGCACGTTGATAGGATAAGAGAGTCCTCAGACGACTATCCATGGAGCTGTTCGATAACTTAGAAGGTAGAATCTCCGAATTTCTATCCTGGCTGGAAGCAATCAGGTGTCTAACCGTACTGATGAGCTCTGATACAGTGAAACAGAATTGTCTGCGGATGATTATATATGTTGTGATGTATTCACACATCGTTCATTCAGTAATGGACTCAAACACTCTCGGCTACTGGCGTGTGTTTACATTGTATATAGCGCGTTAAACGCCCCCTTTTTTCACCGAGCTCCTATAGCTCAGAGAGAGAATCGCCAACTGATGTCAATTCGGTCGGGTTTCAATCCAGGCTAGAAGCAATTGGATGTCTAACCGTAATGATGAGCTGTGATACAACAAAACAGATCTGTCTACACATGACTATATATATATATATATATATATATATATATATATATATATATATAATATCAATAATTGTTATATTTCAATACGTCTCGACAAACCCACCGAGTATAAACACGGAGAGGAAAAAAGAGGAAATAAAAAAAAAGAACAAACTAAGTACTTGAACATACGTCAAAATACTCGTTGAAAAGAAAAAAACCCGAGACGAGAACCCTAACACTAAAGCGCCCAATACAGTAGTATAGCAAACAAATAAGAATAAATCTAACTTAGAGCCAACAGACCTACCTAGGTTTCACCTAACGGATCGTCTAGGCAAGTCGGCTCGATAGATCGTCAAGATCGTCAGGGCAAGTCGGCTCTGACGATCGAGCTGACTTGCCCTGGCGATCCGTGAGGTGAAACCTAGGTAGGTCTGTTGGCTCTAAGTTAGATTTATTCTTATATATAGCAGAGTAATTTCAGTTATGAAGACTTCAAACGTTTGTGAATGCATCACTTGCTTTTTCAGCTGTTATCTTTTTTTGTATTTATATGAATTTTGGTATAATTTGATAGCTTTGTGTGTGAATGATTCCTTTTGTTTGATGAATGTTTTATTATTTGTTTATCTTTGTTTATTGCTGTTTCTCAAGTGTTGTAGGATTGGTTGGTGGTTAATTGTTTTTTAGAGTGTTGACCCCTTTTTAAGTAAGGGTAAGTACCAGTTAGTCAGTTGAGTGCCATACATGATAAACGCTTTGGGAGATCATGTCTCGAAAGAGATATGACTGACTAGGTAGAAGATTATCCCGCAGTAGGTTGATATTGTTTTCTACGGTAGACTGGTTACCAGCTAAAGCTATAGAACTCAATCTGTCCTATTATTAAACCCATAACTGGATAGAAGAGATGAATTTATACCTTTTCCAAGGGCTTTTGTGCGTTAGTGATTGCAAGGAATTCAACTGGAATTCGAACTCTGCTCCCCGATTTGTCGTTCCGAGCCGATATCCTCTGTACTACAATGCACGGCCTTAAGTATATGCCTGCTTAATTGCTTTGTATTGAGTTGGCATCTTTTTACCATTTTGGGCTGACATCTTTGTATCGTTTTGTGTTGATCTTTTTTACAGTGTTAGTATATTAGTAGTGGTTACTTTTAAAAACCAAAGTATTCTATAAAACAAGTAATATACGATCATGAGGAAAAGTAGACATTCACATAAATATTTTCTTTACTACTTAAATATTAACCCTCTAGGGCCATTCGTATCATATTTGATACAGTATTTCCCTATAAGGAAACATTTGGTATTTCCCTATAAGGAAACATTTGGTATTCATTGACTGAGCAGTCAGTACTGCTTTCATTTGAAATTTATAAAATGTTTCTCTTAAAAAAATTTTCAGGAAAATATTTCTTTCAAGGCTTGTTTTCATACTGTATCAAATATGATATGAATGGCCCTAGAGTGTTAACAAAAAACAACACTAAACGCAACCGCAAACATGACACTTACAAATGCTCGTGTATAAACACTCACACGAATCAGAAAAGAAAAAGAAATGATAAAGACAGAAAACGCGAAATAAAGGAATAACCAGATAATAAAACTATCATTAAACGGAAAACGTGACACACCCAACCCACAAAAAGCATACGTGCAAAAATCAACCAACACGCATACACACACAAACACAAACATTTTATGATGATTTTAAAAAATCAAGCGGACATATGTACTATTAGAAAAGTGTGCAGTCATTTGAATAAGAAATTCCCATATATAAAATTTATATATAGATACACAAAAAGGATGTATGAATAGTTGAAATATTATTACTGTGAAAAGCAAAGTTTGAGTTTTCGCTTCGTTTTAGAGTTCAATTTCGAACAAATCTATCTAGAGAAGTTATGAATTCTACCCACATTTATAAATTAGATAGAAGGGTTAACAGTTTTGTTTATCCTTGGAAGACAATCACTTTAAGAGAAAGGAAGTGTTTCTTGTGGACTTCTCCAAGGCTTGGAATTGAAATTCCAAGCCTTGGACAAGTTCACAAAAAACAGCTCCACTGTCTTAGCCAATAAATCATTGCAATTCGCTAATGGTAAAGGGAATTTGTTCCGAGCCATGATCGACTGCGTCATGAAGGAATATGGTATTTCATAAATGATTTTGTTAACTGGTTCTCAAATCAAAATTTATCATTCAAACGAGTAACTCTCTCTATGAGATTGCATGGAATATCTAAAATTATTTATAAATGCAACTTTGTCTGTGTGTGTCTGCGTGTGTGTATCCGTTACCGATAGACTCCGAAACCGATTTTCTTGAAAACTTACAGAGTTGTACTATAAGGGTCTGCAAGTGTTCTTAGCTAGGTTTTGTGTCGAGGTACCACCGATAAATATCGAAAATTGATAATAAAAAAAATCGGGTTATAGAAGGAGTGGTCCGATTTTAATCAAATTTGATACACTCATAGACAAAGACATAAGAAACGATATTCAGCCGGTTCAAGGTTGCAGTTCTTACAATATTGCAGAAAATCGATAATATCTATATATCAATGGCAAGATATGTGTGTGTGCCTGTTTATCTGCCTGTATATCTGTATTTTTTTCAGCCCTTTTATTTTAGTTTGTGCTTCGGGTTTGGCTCTAAGTAGGTATAATTGTAGTTCTTAGTTTCAGCCATGATACCATTTATTCAGAGGACTTATTTAGCCTTCAAAATTCAGTTTACGACGAAAAAAACTTATTTGATATCGATACCAGGAAATCAAAATTTGACTTACATCCATCCATTTTTCTTTCAGTCTACGGTTTCGTTTTAACTGGAAACAACTATTGCCTTTAGTCTTTCGTGCCAACGTCTAAAGAGTTTGAGCTTCAGCACTATGGATTAGTTTTAAAGCTTTCATAACAGCCGAGCAACGCCGGGCTATACTGCTAGTAATGCATAATTATGAGTTCTATAAATGCATGCATAAATACCCTGAGTTAGTACACCGATGGCTAACTAGATATATAATTCTATCTATCTATCTATCTATCTATCTATCTATCTATCTATCTATCTATCTATCTATCTATCTATCTATCTATCTATCACATACTGTATCTATCTATCTATCATATTATGTTTCTATCTATATATCTGTCTATCTATAATCTCCTGTTTATATCTATTTATCTATCGATCAATCATATTGTGTTCATATCTATCTATCTATCTATCTATCTATCTGTCTATCTATCTGGATAGTGTTGTGGTGCATGTCGATATCGACTCAGAATGACAAATCGGGGAGCCGAGTTCAAATTGCAGTTGAATTCGTTGCATTCACTTACGCACAAATACCCTTGGGGAAGTTATTAATCCGTTTCTTCACTCCAGTTATGAGTTAAATAACAGGAGAAATTGGGATCTATAACCTTTGCTAACAACCAGTCTACCGCAGAAAGCTATGGCAACTTAGTGCGGGATAATCTTTTGCCCAGTCAGTCATGTCTCTTTTGGGAGACTTTTATCCAAGGCCTGAGTCATGTATGGCACTTATCTATCTATCTATCTATCTATCTATCTATCTATCTATCTATCTATCTATTGTGTTTATATGTATCTGTCATATTCTGTTCATATCTATCTATGTATCCATCTTATACTGTCCATATCTATCTATCTATCTATCTATCTATCTATCATATTCTGTTGATATCTATCTATCATATTCTGTTGATATCTATCTATCTATCTATCTATCTATCTATCTATCTATCTATCATATTCTGTTGATATCTATCTATCTATCTATCTATCTATCTATCTATCTATCTATCTATCTATCATATTCTGTTGATATCTATCTATCTATCTATCTATTTATCTATCATATTCTGTTGATATCTATCTATTTATCTATCTATCTATCATATTCTGTTGATATCTATCTATCTATCTATCTATCTATCTATCTATCTATCATATTCTGTTGATATCTATCTATCTATCTATCTATCTATCTATCATATTCTGTTGATATCTATCTATCTATCATATTCTGTTGATATCTATCTATCTATCTATCTATCTATCTATCTATCTATCTATCTATCTATCTATCTGTCACATTATGTTGATATCTATCTATCTATCTATCTATCTATTTATCTATCTATCTATCTATCTATCTATCTATCTATCTATCATACGCTGTTTTTATTTATCTGTCTATCCTGTTTCTATCTATATATCTGTCTATCTATCTATATCATTTAGATATTGACTCTTTTTTAGTGTTCTTGGTAATTAGCTTCAATTATATTTTATCTAAAAAATTGAGAATAATGTAAAGTAAATGGCACTCTTCCCATTTTCATTTAACAATCACGTACCGTTTCGATTCATTTAGCTATCATTAAGCAAGTCAAGTTTTCAAAATGAAATCGCTATGAAAAATCTTCGTTGGTAAGATTTTCAGGAGATATTCATGTTTATATGACAAGTATACTATGTGATAGAATACGAAGGATGTGCGTTGTGGTGCAGTGGATATCGACTCGGAACGAGAAAATCGGGGAGCCGAGTTCGAATTCCAGTTGAATTCCTTGCATTCACTTACGCGCAAATACCCTTGGGAAAGGTATTAATCCGTCTATTCCTTCCAGTTATGGGTTAAATAACAGGACAGATTGGGTTCTATAGCCTTGGTCGGCCACCAGTCTACCGCAGAAAGCAATGGCAACCTACTGCGGGATAATCTTCTGCCCAGTCAGTCATGTCTCTTTCGAGACTTGATCGCCCAAGCGTGTATCACGTATTGCACTTAACTAACTGACTATGTGATTATACCATCGTTTTTATTACTAATTCTGCAATAGACGAATATAAATAGGCTGAATATTTATCGTTTAATTTCACATCTATAAAGATTTATATATTTCATAAGAGAGTTAAAAAATCTAAAAAGATATTATAAATTTATTGAATGATGAGAAATCAACATTGGAAACTAGGAAGAACTGAACAGAAATCAAACAGAAATATCCGAAAAGAAAGGGAAACATTGACATGATAGTAAAAATGACTGGCTTTAAGGACGTCAGAGCGCTACAAAAAATTGAGACATGTTAAAAGGGTTTAAAAACGAAAAAAGTTATTCGATCGGCGAGAAAATATTTAAGAAAAGCGCAGTGGATGGAAACGTAGAAAAAATGCAGAATATTAAGAACACTGGCTAAAGGCGAAGAAATTAAGGAAGCAACACTTTTAAGCAAAAATCACAGAGAAACATGGCAACGAGATGAGCCGACCATGAGAGGAAGCGGTTACAGATCTTAAATATGAACAAAGGCTATAGAACACCATCTATTAGATTCTGTTCATATCTATCAGTATATCTCTATATACTCTGTTCATAACTGTTCTATTATTTTATTTATTTATTTATTTCTATCTATCATATTTTGTCGATCTCTATCTATCATATTCTGTTCAGACCTACCTATCTATCTATCTATCTATCTATCTATCTATCTATCTATCTATCTAACTTTTTCTGTTCATATCTATCTATCTATCTATCTATCTATCTATCTATCTTTTTCGTTCATATCTATCTTTTTCTGTTCATATCTATCTATCTTTTTCTGTTCATATCTATCTTTTTTCTGTTCATATCTATCTCTTTCTATCTATCTATCTATCTATCTATCTATCTATCTATCTTTTTCTGTTCATATCTATCTATCTTTTTCTGTTAATATCTATCTTTTTCTGTCCATATCTATCTATCTATCTATCTATCTATATATCTATCTATCTATCTATCTATCTATCTATCTGTCTATCTATCTATCTTTTTCTGTTCATATCTATCTATCTATCTATCTATCTATCTATCTATCTATCTATCTTTTTCTGTTCATATCTAGCTATCTATCTTTTTCTGTTCATATCTATCTTTTTCTGTTCATATCTATCTTTTTCTGTTCATATCTATCTTTTTCTGTTCATATCTATCTTTTTTCTGTTCATATCTATCTATCTATCTATCTATCTATCTATCTATCTATCTTTTTCTGTTCATATCTATCTATCTATTTATCTTTTTCTGTTCATATCTATCTATCTATCTATCTATCTTTTTCTGCTCATATCTATCTATCTATCTATCTATCTATCTATCTATCTATCTATCAATCTTTTTCTGCTCATATCTATCTATCTATCTATCTATCTATCTATCTATCTATCTATCTATCTATCTTTTTATCTTTTTCGCTCATATCTATCTATCTATCTATCTATCTATCTTTTTCTGTTCATATCTATCTAATAATAATTAGAAAAGTTAAACATTATTAAGAAAGAAGAACAATAGAAGACTTATCAGGAAGACGGTCGATAGAGATTAATACTACATTTAAATTTTTGAAATTAAATTTAACAGACATCTCATTTCTAAAGTGTTCATTTTTCGCTCGAACAGAAAGATTTGCAGCAAAGAATCGAAGAATCGGCATTTATATCCTGTTTGTGGGAATCAGGTGTTATTACGCAAATCAAGTGCAACATCAAATGTTAATGATTATTCCAAAAAGAATTTATCAAGCTTCAGATATGAATGCCTAAACCAGGACTGTAGCTTTGAACATCCCAAAAGAAAGCTTTCGGCAGGGTTTGGCATGCAGGTCTTCCATACATGATGAAAATGTTTGTGCTGAATCAACCTTTCCTATTGTTGTGGAGTAGTTTTCGCACTGAAGGTTATAATTGTGCTATGTCGGTTGCTAATCGACTTAACGTACCCAAAATGTTAGGAACTTGGTAATCTTCCACTGAAAGCTGACTCCTAAGTATTCGACTAACTGCCGACTAATATCAACAGCCTAGTAGTTCTATTGAACTCCAATAGAAGTCTGATGATCTCCTATGAATTTCTTGTTAACTCTTATTAATATAGGTGGAGGAGTCCATTATCTGAGCAATAGGTGTGTTTCCCCGTAACACCTATCCAATCATAAAATGAAACTAATCCAGAACGACTGTTCTAGCGATTTCTTTAGTATTGATGTGGGTGTCCCCAGTGTTCCATCCTTCGCCATTCTTTCTCTTTCATTTTCATTAATGCTATTCCCGATGGCACAGTTCTCAATTTGATGTCTATCCTGATAACGCAAACATTTACCCCTGTTTCGAGAGTAAGTATAATCAGTTCTATAGAATCAAATTAGTAGCTGATATCCAAAACTACCTTTAGTCTGTTGTTAAATGGGGCAAAGAATGGTTGGTTAATTGTAACGCCTTGAAAACTAAACTGTTCTCATTTAATTCATTGTTAATTCTTAATGTTACAATTCTTTACTTGCGTAAGAAAGTGAACCAGAATTTTAACTTCATTATTTTCCAATAAAGTAGAATTTAGCAAAATGACGTTTCTTCTTCTTCTTCTTCTTCTTCTTCTTCTTCTTCTTCTACTATGTGCCCTGTCCCTTCTGGACGTAGGCGATCATGGCTTTCCTCGTTTCCCTATCCCTGGTGGCTCTGAGCACGCCTTCTCCTGTTACACCGTGAGATCCTCGTTCCGTCATTCACCTGATTAGGTCTTTCAAATATGTTATCCGTTGCTTTCCCCTGTCTCTTTTCTCCTCTATCTGCCCTGTTAGTATCAGGTTCTCCAGGCCCTCCTTCCTCATTACGTGCCCAAGGAACTTCAGCTGTCTCTTCCTGATGCTCAGTATTAATTTCTTTTTTGTTTCCATCATTTCCAAGACCTCATCATTCTCAATCCATGAGGTTCGTAGCATCCTTCTGTAGAACCACATTTCAGTTGCTTCAAGTTTTTATAAATGTAAAAACAAATAAAAACGGTGAACAGAGCATGCCTCACCCCAACATCATTTGGCCTCAGAGATTTAACTCTACCCACTATTCCTACTCAACTTGTCGTCACCCAATCTTTCTTGCTCTAACCTATCAGCACATTTCGCCAATATTTAAGGTAGATTGGTATCGTTGAAATAAAAACTTGTTGTTTTTTTCAGTATTTTTCTTGTAGTTTTGTTCTTTTGACTCTTCTATGCCATGCTATTTCCGAAATGTTTAATCTTTCTTCTTGTTTTAAATTTTCTCTTAATGCTTGCATCAGAAAGTTTAAACGTTTTTATGTATTTACTAGCAGTTGCTCGGGTGTAATGAAAGCTTAAAAAACTAATCCATGGTCCTGGAGCTCAGACTCTTTGGACGTTGGCACGAAAGACTAAAAAGCAATAGTTGTTTCCAGTTAAAGTGAAACCGTAGACTGAAAGAAAAATTAATGGATGTTTGACTACCCCCCCTGCATATACAGCACGTAATATCCAAAAAGATAAAATAATTCTTCTTTCTACTGGTTTAGAGCACGTGTTTTGGGTTGGGAACAGCTTTAATAGTAAGTCATGATTTGGCTCTGATTTTGATTTAATTTTGTGCTGTGGCTAATTTTAAAAATTTCATAGATATTTGAACGTGTGCGTTTTTATTTTCTTTTCCAATCTTTTTATTTTCTTTTTTTCTTTTTCTTTTTCTATTTTTTTTCAGTTGGAGTAGATAGACTAAAATATCGCCCTGTTCACACTCCACTCACATCTATTGTACAGGTGTAGAGGCTCATCCATTGTTCTCTGTTTAGGATGTGGTTTCCGGCTTTCTCTTTTCCAATATTTTCACTTTTCTTTTTATTTCTTTTTCTTTTTTCTTTTTTTTTTTTTTGTCAATTGGAGTAGATAGACTAAACTATCGCCCGGTTCACACTCCACCCACGACTATTGTACAGGTGTAGAGGCTCATCCCTTGTTCCCTGTTTAGGATGTGGTTTCCGGTTTTCTCTTTTCCAATATTTTCACTTTTCTTTTTTTTCTTTTTCTTTTTTTTTCTCAATTGGCGTAGATAGACTAAACTATCGCCCGGTTCACACTCCACTCACGTCTATTGTACAGGTGTAGAGGCTCATCCCTTGTTCCCTGCTTAGGATGTGGTTTCCGGTTTCCTCTTTTCCAAATCATTTCACTCATACGTAGCCCCCTGCACATCAGTGGCGTTACCGCCTTGCTCGGGGTGATATGATTAAAAAAAAATGTCAAATTTTGATTTCCTGGTATCGATATCAAATAAGTGTTTTTCGTCGTAAACGAAATTTTGATGGCTAAATAAGTCCTCTGAGTAAATGGTATCATGGCTGAGACTAAGAACTACAATTATACCTAGTTAGAGCCAAACCCGAAGCACAAACTAAAATAAAAGGGCTGAAAAATATTCAAACATCCAGGCAGATAAACAGACACACACACAAACACCTTGTCTTTTATAGATATATATTATCGATTTTCTGCACTATTGTAAGAACTGCAATCAATTCGAAGTCGCCGTAACTGTACCAAAGCAACATTGAAATTAAGTCAGCCTACTCTGTCCCAAAAATGTCGAATGTAAATATTAGAAAGAAGCAGTTGATCGACGAGTAACTTCGTATCATCTTGCTGGCTGTAATTTTATTTAAATATAAGGATGAAACGATAATATTGGAGAAAGAGCAAATACTCCAGCGATGGGAAGAGTATATAAAGGATCTTTTTTGCGACAGGAGAGAGCAACCGAGAATACACAAGGAGGAGGATGGTCCGGAAATTTTAAAGTCCGAAGTGGAAGCTGCAATGGTTAAACTGAACAGAAACAAAGTAGCTGGTCCAGACGGTATCGTAATGGAGCTGCTGATAGCCCTGGATGAATTCAGCATAGAAAACATTACCGAAATAATAAACGAAATTTATAATAGTGGAATAATACCAGACGACCTATGCAAGTCGATATTTATAGCACTGCCGAAGAAGCCAGGTGCAAACGAGTGCGAGCTACACTGAACTATCAGCTTCATGAGTCACATACAAGACTGATTGTCAGAATCCTGATGAATAGAGAGAGAAGCGGAATCAGGCCAGAGATAGGAAAGAAACAGTGCGGGTTCGTCAAGCATACTGGAACAAGGAACGCCATATTTATGATTAGGATGCTCTCCGAAAGGGTAATACAAATAAAGGATTTGTAGCTATGTTTTATTGATTATGCGAAGGCATTCGAGAAAAGACGACACAAAGAATTGATGGAGATGCTCAGCATTTTTGGGGCAGACATCAGAATAATCAAGAATCTCTACTGACAGCAAACTGCCTGCATACGGACAAAGGCGTAAGACAAGGATGTGTCTTTTCACCGGATTTGTTCAACCTATACAGCGAGAATATTTTGAATACTGTAGATGTTCTGCCAGGATTTGTTATTGGAGGCCACAACATGAGCAACATAAGGTATGCAGATGATACAGTGCTGATTGCAGACACGGAAAGTAAATTACAAGACCTCCTACAGAAGGTAGATGTGGAGAGTGACAAACAAACTTAAAAAACTAAATGTTTGGTCATCAGCAAAAAGAGCAATCCAAAATGCCAAATACAGATGGGGGGGGGGGGGGGTACCACAATCAAACAAGTATAAAAATTTAAATACCTAGGAAGTGTTCTAACAGAAGATGGAACGTGCGATACAGAGATCCAAAGGCGAATTAGCATGGCGAATGACGCGTTCCAGAAGCTGAATAAAGTACTAACATACAGGAAAATTTTACTAGAATCAAAGAAGAGAGTGCTAGATTGCTATGTGATGTTAGTTCTTATATACAGCAGTGAATGCTGGACAGCATAATCGAAAATGAGGAAAAAACTTGAAGCAGAGGAAATGTGGTTGTACAGAAAGAGGCTGCGGATATCGTGGCCCGAGCATACAAGCAACGATTTGGTGTTGAAAAGAATGTCAACGGAAAGAAAATTAATAGTGAGTATCAAGAAGAGGAAATATGGCTTGGATAACCTGATACAGGTCAGATAGAAGGAAAAAGAGACAGACGAAGGCAGTGGATAACATATTTGAAGGGTCTGATGAGGTGGATGATGGAACGGGTATTGCGAGGTGTAACAGGAGAAAACATACTAAGAGCCATCAGGGATAGGGAGACGTGGAGAACCATAATCGCCTACGTCCTGAAAGGACAGGGCACATAGAAGAAGAATTTCTTTTATTTGTCGTTTTTGCTGATGCTTTCACTTCATCTTCCTTTTTTTGTCCTGTATTTTCTTTTTCTCCATTGCTATTAATTATTAATTTTTTTTACATCAGCATCTCTTAAATGTGCTTAGCGAAAGTCATAATGTAATTCTTTCGTTTTTATATTTTCTTTTTTTTTTACAGGTTAATAGGAATAGACAGTCTCACCTATTTTCTGGCCCGACCTCCTGCCGTCTCCATTGAAGAGGAGTGAAGATTCATGCTTTGTCTCCTATTCAGGATATGATTTACCGGCTCACTTTTCTTTCTTTTATCAGGGCCACAATAATATAACTGTCTTAACTTTTTGGTGATCGGACTAGTCAGTGGCTGAGACTTGTGATTTTTCATTGTGAGTGTACTGGGTTGGCTGTTTGTTGGATGCTGCGTCTGTCTTTTTATTAGGAGCCCGTGTTCTTTGGTAGCGCTTAGAGAGACTACTCTGATCATTAGTTGCATAATATCGGGGTATTTGTAGTGCAATGATTTGGTGTCCTGCATGCATTTTCTGTGGGCAACTCTGAGACCACACTCGGCTCTGTTGTCAACCATACGCTGGCTGGCTTGTATTTCCATTGAAGACAGATAATGACAATAAACAATTACGGTGGACTTTTCTCTTCCTCCTCAAAATAAATCTCATGGAAAACACAACAGAAAGAAATACAACTAAGCCAGTAAAAAAATCCCCTCCACCTTTCTTCAATATCCGTGGAATTCGTTTCAAAGTCTGCAGCCTAGAATATTTCCTCTTGGAACGGTCGCCAGATATATTTGATCTCTGTAAGACTAACTTAAATTCTTCCGTTGCTACCAATAAATTGTTGGTTCCAGGCTATCTTCCTTTTACCGAAAATATAACACTACTCACATGCATCGCCTTGGTTTTTATATCCAGTAAAATGTCACTCGAGGTTCCTCACTACACCTTCATGAGCTTTCGTCTTTTGTTACTAAACTCGGTTATCTATCTCGTTTTCTTATCGGTCAACCTCTTCTCAGGACAGCAGTAATTTGGATAATTATATCTTGATAGCAGACACAGAAAGAAAAGTACAGGTAGCTGAAGAGAGTGACAAGAAAGAACTACAAATAAACTGCAAAAAAAGCGAATACGTAGTCTTCAGCAAAAAAAAAGGCAGCCCAAAATACCAATTAGAGGTGAGGGACTCCAAAGTCAAGCAGGTACAGAAATTTAAATACCTAGGAAGTGTTCTAACAGAAGACGGAAAGTGCAACACAGAGATCCGAAAGCGAATTGGCATGGCGAAAGAGCATTCGAGAAGTTAATAAAGTATTAAGAAACAGGACAATTTCACGAGAAACAAAGAGGAGAGTAGTGGGTTGCTATGTGATGTCGGTTCTTCAATATGGCAGTGAATGTTAGACAATATCTTCGAAGATGAAGAAAAAACTTGAAGCAGCTAAAATGTGGTTCTACAGGAGGATGCTTCGGATATCATGGACCGAGCATGTGAGCAATGACGAAGTTTTGGAAAAGATGGAAACGAAAAGGAAAGAAGAGACAACTAAAGATCCTGTGATATGTAATGAGGAAGGAGGGATTGGAGAACCTGTTACTAACAGGCCCCAAACAGGGAAAACGAGACAGAGAAAAGCAGTGGCTAACATATTTGATCAGGTGGATGACGGAACAAGGGTTGCATGGTGCAACAGGAGAAAGCGTGCTAAGAGCCACTAGGGACAGGGAGATGTGGAAAGCCATGATCGCCTACGTCCTGAAAAGATATGGTACTTAAAAGAAGAAAGAATATCTAAATAAAGAAAAGGCACATTCTCTCCATCCCTTTGCAACATCTTCGTCTTCGATGACTTTAATGCTCACCATGACCCGTGGAATATATATTCTAAAGTTACTGATGTTGCCGGTGTTCACATAGTAAATCTTTCCATTGTCTAATCCCTTGCTCAAATTGTGAACGTCCCTCTCCATTTCACCAGCAAAACCGAGTGACAGGCTTCTCTACTTGATTTATTTCTTACCTCCTCTCATCGCTCTTGTCGAGTTTTCGCAACACTGTAATTCTGACCACTCTGTGATAGCTTATGATATTTCGTTCCAAATCTATTAATCAGGAACCCCTATCCACTAGACCTCTTTCCATTATCAGCATGATGATTGCAACTTTCTCCATGATTTTCTCCGTGAAAACCCTTGGATTTTCATCTTAAACTTCCCAATAGAAAAATTGTACCACTGAGTTTTCTTCTTGTATCAAAGCCAGTATAGATGCATTTATCCCTTCTTGGAAATACCATTTAAACCCTTAATCTTCTCCATAGTTCACCCCGGCATGCACGGCCACTATAGCACACATAAACCACTATTTTTGGCTTTACCGGTGTGACGACTCTTGTCCCAGCAGAGGCTTATTCGTTGCTGGGCACAATAAATATAAGCAATTTCTCAAAAGTGAGAGGTCCCTGTTTGTCGAGAAAGTGAAGCATAGCCTCTAACAACCTAAGCACACAAGGTTACTGACGGTTATGTAATAGTATATTTAATAAGTTCAAGGTCTCTTTTATTTCCCTCTTTAATCACTTAAGGTGTTATCATCCTCTGTTGATAAAGCTATGTGCTTTGCTCGTAAATTAAGCTCTACTACTGAGTCATCCGGAATATCTTCACCAAATTAAACTGGGTCTCTGGGAGATGTGCATAAAAACCCCTTCCATAGTTTCTACTATCATCTCTAACCTTGATCCTTACAAACCTATTCACCCGGCTTATCCTGTATAACCTGACAGTGTATAACGATATAAATATTGAGGATATAGGGTTGTACAGGGCTGATGGTATTATAATGGTAAAAAGTTGAATTAATGTTGAAGACAATAGAATTAGAAAAATTAATACGTTGGGAAGTGAAAAGTCTTAGCCTTAAAGTTACGATAAAAACTACTCTAAAAAGTAGATTTCCTAGATGTAACACTTAATCTTGTAAATAACACGTACTCTCCCTACTCGAAAACTAACGCTAATCCCATATATATCCACACTAAATCTAACCATCCTCGACAAATCATCAAGCAGTTACCGTTCTCTATGGAAAACAGTAAAATATCTTTTACAAATAATAAAATAAAATATAATTTTATTATAAAAATAATTATAATATTATATTATAAAAATGATTATAACTATAATGTATATTACATTTATATATTATTTTATTATTAAATCAAATATTTTCTAATAAAGATATCTTTTACAAACATAGCAAAATCACATGCTCTGAAAAAAACAGCGGCTATAAATGCCCTGACCTGAAATATAATAAACATAACAATAAAAGCTGTACAAATAGAAAAAGAAAAAAATATTACCAATGCCTCTACCCACCACATTACCATGGATCAGGCTAGCCACCCTCAGAGCAAAACACTACGCCTCTTTGGCGTAACACTCTCAGCGGATCTCAAGTAGAATGACTATATTGAATCCATCGAGGTGGTTCAGCATCTCACACCACACAGACTCCTCTCGGACAAGCAGTATGGTTTCCGCTTCACCAGGTCTACTGCTGATAAGCTAAAGACCATCACCGAGTATATATACCAGGCACTCGACAAGAATAGCGAAGCCTAAAGCCTTACCTTGGATACCTCTAAAGCGTTCGACAGAGTTTGGCATGCTGGCCTTCTATGCAAACTGCGGAGTTATGGTATAACTGGACTAATCCAGTCTTTCCTCTCTAACCGCACATTGATGTTGGTATTAAACGGACATGCCTCCCAGAACTACCATACGAACGCGGGTGTCCCTCAAGGTTCTATCCTAGGTCCTACGCTCTTTCTGATCTACATTAATGATCTCCCTGATACCATAAGATCCCAAGTAGATATGTACGCCGATGACACCACAGTTTACTCACGCCTCGATCAAAAATCTGGTGTGGGCGACAAAGCGAACCTCGCAGCCGAGCTTGAAAAGAACCTCCAATCCGTAATGGACTGGGATAAAAGGCTCGTAAATTATAATGCTTCTAAAACGAAGCTGCTATCAATTAACCATCATAGACAATCGCATCTACCTCCCTTTTGCATGGACCAGGCTTGCCTCCCAGAGAGTAAAACACTGCGCCTCCTTAGTCTCACACTTTCAGCGGACCTCAAGTGGAATGACTATATCGAATCCATTGCTAAATCCGTTGCTATGAAAGTCGGTTCTCTGTGCAGGGCCCGCAAGTTTTTTCCGTCAGAATCTATCCTGCACATATATAAATATTGAGTACTGCTGCCATACCTGGTCGGGTGCTCCTGCTATACTCCTCGGGCTTCTCGACAAAGTACAGCGGAGGGTCTGTAATGTGATCGATACTGACTTGGCAGACCGCCTGCAGCCTTTCTCTCACCGGCGCGACGTGGCTTCCCTGTGTCTCTTCTATAAATACTTTCACGGCTTTTGCTCCGATGAACTTAGATCACCGGTGCCCCCTAGGTACGAATTTGCACGAGATACTAGATTAGCAAATAGATCCCACCCTTTTACAGTGAAACCGATAAAATGCAATCGCAATTTCTACTCCAACTGTTTCTTTTCTCGCGCTTCCCGACTGTGGAATTCCCTTCCACATGATTGCTTCCCCGACGGCTACAATCTCCAGGAGTTTATATGTAAGGTCAATAGACACCTTCTAACTAACTCGCATCCATTCTTTCAAACACTCTTCCCATCTACCCAACACCCAGCTTCCATATTCTTACCCATCTATCACCCTTCTTTTGACATATCTAACCACTCTTTCTATTTACCTTCTGCTATGTAGCCACATGCGCAACAATGGCAGTGGAATGCCTTGCTTGTGGTGAAATGATAAAAAAAAAAATTGATTACTTAATCCGCTACTAAGAACGGCGGTTCACTGTGCAAGGCCAGAATTTTTTTTTCCCGTCTGAATCCTTCCTGCACATATATAAATCCACCATCCGCTCGTGTATTGAATACTGCTGCCACATCTGGTCGGGATGCCCCTGCTATTCACCTCGGGGTTCTTGACAAGATCCTAGCGAAGAATCTGTAATGTGATCGCTACCGACTTAGCAGCCCTCTCACCGGCGAAGTCGCCCTCTCACCGGCGTTATGTTGCTTCACTGTGTCTCTTCTACAAATACTTTCACGGCTTCTGCTCCAATGAACATAGCTCACTGGTGGCCCCCATGTATGAATTTAAACGAACTACTAGACTAGCAACTAGGTCCCACCTATTTACAGTGAAACCGATAAAATGTAACCGCGATTTCTATTCTAACAGCTTCTTTTCTCGCGCCTCCCGCCGGTGGAATTCTCTTCCATATACTTGCTTCCCCGACAGCTACAATCTCCAGGAATTTAAATGTAAGGTCCAGAGACATCTGATATCTCACTAACTCGCATCTTTTTTCTCAAGTTCTTTTCTCCATCCACTCCACTTCGATTAACACCGGTATTCTCATCCGTCTATTACCCTCCTCCTGACATCCCCTATAACTAACTCCTCTTTCTCATCACTCTCCCCCTATGTAACTCCCCTGTGCAACAGTGGCAGTAAGACTGCCTTGCTTGGGGTGAAATGATTAAAAAAAATTATAAGTACTAAGTAAGGGAAAAAATTCATAAAAAATATAACTTTCTAAAAATAACCCCGTTAGCATAGTTTTTAACAGAAACACTCTGAAATTGAGCTACAACTGTATGGATAACCTTGAGAAGATCATTAAAATTATAATAAAAGAATTTTAAGCAGATATATTAGCCTAAACAATTAGCAACATTCTAAAAAATTAATGATCACAATAACAATACTAGCAATTACCGAAAATCTAATCGAATGTCCATTAGAAAATAAATGTGTAACTGACTCCATAGTCTACCAATGCTCTATTTCTAGAAAATCCCACAGTAATAAAATTTGTATCGGCTTTACCAAGAATACTTTTAAATCCTGCTATTATTTTCACACCTTGTCTTTTGATATTAAAACTTACCGCAATAGCACATCATTTTCTAGTTATTATTGGCAATGAAAAGATGCCAATAAAACCACTACCGTAAAATGGAAAATATTAAAAATACACAACTGCTAAATCTTTACATGAGGCATGATTTTTATGTTCACTGAATAATTGTAAATTATAAAATTCATAAAACTAAATTTGCTCAATAAACGTAACGAAATAACTTCCATTTATCATCATCGTCTAAAATATTCCCTAAATTATCGTTAATTTTTCCTAATGTAACTAGACGTCTATAATCTATCCCATAGCATATATTACTTCTCCCATATTCTGATAATTAATTTCTTATGATTTAATGGATAGATCACTCACTAAGTCAACTACATATCTTTTGACGTGCAGTGTATTGTTTTTAATTCCCGTCTTTATCTCTTGAAAAATAACTTAAGAAAATCCTGTAACCATTTCACTTGACACGCGATAACTTCTCCGACTTGCGTAATGCTACATATGTATTTATTTCATCACTGGCATAGAAAAGGTCTGAGTCTTAAGTCTATATCCCTTTTTAACCTTACAATCAAATTTCTCCTATCCATCATGACCTGACTTTCACTGAGACAAACCCTCCGAAAAGCCCTCACCTTTGTTGTCGGTATTTGGTAAAAATTGTGTTGTTTTCAGCTTCTATATATAATGATTCTTAACATAAAATATATTTCACTCCTTAATGAGGTGCTAATAAGATAGTATCAAAGCACAACTGGTCTTGTGTTGCAATAAACGCTTTTTATTATAAAATAAAAATAAATCATATATAATACTCCACTAAGTATCAAGCACCCTTGATAAAATAAATCACTACAAACAGTGGACTGCCAAACCATTAGTTTGTAATACTGCTAATATATATATATATATATATATATATATATATATATATATATATTAAATCCAAAAAGGAAGAGCAAATAGGTAAAATCCCAAAATCCTATTAATATTAATTTTATTAATATTAAAATTGACGGCCATTCAACGAATGTAAATTGCAAATTTCGGAATTTTTAGACATATACTGTTTATAAAAACATCAATGCCGGGGCAGTCAAAAAATAAAACCTTGAGTCCTCTTCACCTGGAATTATATATTGAGCACTCTTGAAGAATCGTAGACTTTGAAAAACACTCGCTACTTTGGCATCTACGCATCGCTCATTCAGTAATGAATTAGAGCACTTTAACTACTGGCGTATGATACATCACACGCTAAAAGTCTACCTCATTCTACCGAGCGCTCATAGCTCAGAGGTAGGATCGCCGATTGACGCCAATTCGGTCGGGTTTCAATCCTGGGTAAAAGCAATCTGATGCCTAATAGTACTGATCAGCTGCGAGGCGTATCTGTCTGCAGATGCCTATATATATATATATATATATATATATATATGGCAGTTATTTTAGACGGGGTATTGATATAACTATTTTGCCGGCATTGGCCCACTCGTAAAGCATTATCGAGGTCACTGAATTGAATACTGTAAAAGTACAGGTTTCAGCCATATATATTCATTGTATTTTTAGTTACAGTTTTGGCTTAAGGCCGAAGGGGGCGTAGGGTGAGGCTTGTCATCTTTGACTATTCTAAATCAATCTGATTCACGACCCATTCATTCATAACAATTTACTCATTCACCATAACACATCCCTCTTCACCCAAACCTACTTTTGTTTCTGTGATTAATTAACGTATATATAAATTAATGCTATAATTGACACCATACTTCTCTCTTGAGAATCTGAAAAGGTTTTTAAAAAAAGTATTTTCTAAATAATTGCCGTTCTTCCATAGATATTAAGATCTGTTTCATTTCGCTGAAATTAATGATGGCTTTGCATGTACCTCAATAATTATGATTACATTTGTTACCACCTTATATCCTTTCTTCGCCCTTTCAGTGTGAGGAGCTTTTAACGCCTTGTCTATTAAAGCAGCAATATCGACATTTGACTTTTATGTTTTCTTTTACAATGACGATATCTGCTCCTTGAGTCGAGGTTGGATAATTCGTTTCAATTTCGTAATTCAGTTTGTTCTTTTTCAGAATAGCTTGCTTATGCACATATAACAGTTATTCTTTCTCATATGTGGCTCATTTGCATAATTCGAACGATATTATTGTTCCTAGCCAGTCATATATTTTTATATTAATTTATATTTTTTACTTTATTCATTTATTTATTTTGCTAATAGCATCTAAGTACACTTAAACAAAGAAAAGAGTAATGTATTTATATCATATTCGTCCTCCCAAATGGCAGCAAGTTCCTGGGCATGATGGTAAACTGTATCCGGCAGCAAGGTCTCTGATTAGGAGGTTGTGAAAAGCATGGAACCACCTCTTAATAGCTGTTGTTTGCAGGTCCACCCTGACCCGGAGTGGTACGTAGCACCAGCTATAGGCAGTTAAAACCCAAACAGAGGTCAAAGCACTATTAAAGTATAAAATAGAGTTTTATAGAAATATATACATAATAATAGACTTTTATAGAAAAATATACTTTTTTGAAGGAAAAATATTACCAACAATACATTGTTTAAGAACAAAATATTACCATAACACATTGTTGAAGGAAAAAATATTCTCGCCAAAACATTTTTTAATACAAAACATTTTCAGTTTTCTAAAATAAAAAGAATAAAAACAGAATTTTTTTATTAAAATTTAATGTGATAGGTACTGATCTGGCGATTCGTCTGCAGCCACTTTCCCATCGTCGAAATGTGGCCTCCCTCTGTCTCTTCTATAAATACTTTCATGGCTTCTGCTCGGATGAGCTTAAGTCACTGATGCCTCCTCAACAGGTGTTTACCCGTACAACCAGACTGGCAACTGGGTCCCACCCATTCACAGTCAGGTTAGCCAAACGCAGACGACAATTCTACTCCTGCAGCTTCCTCTCTCGCACTTCCCGCCTGTGGAACTCACTCCCGTATTCTTGCTTTCCTGACGGCTACGACCTCCAGAAATTTAAAAGCAAAGTTAATACTCACCTACTAACCACTGGACTCTAGCTCTCTCCCCTCCCCTGTATAATCTTCACGTTCTCTCCGCCCATGTATCTGTCATTGCACCTGCTTTCTCAGCTTTCTATTGTTCCGTTCTAACTAGCTGGTACTCCTCACTTTTCTAACTAATCTTTCTACATTTATGTAACCCCCTGCACATCAGTGGCGTTTCTGCCTTGCTCGGGGTGAAATGATTAAAAAAAAAAAAAAAAAAAAAAAAAAAAAAACTTAATCAAACTTCTCACTATTACCAAACAAAAAAAAACAAACCTTAAAACCCCATCTTTTGGGCATTAAATAACTCACAGAGATTGATATGCCGTTAAACAAAACTCAAACTCAAACTATATGGCAGCAAATACTGGACAATCTTCTTAAAGATAAAGAAAAGAGATGACGCAACAGAAATATGGATCTACAGAAAGATCCTGAGAATACCATGACTCGAGCATGAGGAAATGATTAAGTTTTAGGCAAATAAAAAAAAACATTTGTACTACAATCAGAAAGACATAGCTGAAGTTTCGGGGCCACATAATGAGGAAGGAGAGCTTGTGAAACCTGAAACACACAAAACAGATTGAAGGCAATAACAACAGAGGAAAACTGCGCATAACCTACCTAGCGAATTTGGGCGAATAGATAGATCAAAGACAAAATGCATTAAGAGTTACAAAGGATAGAAAATGGTGGAGAACCATGATCGCCAACGTCAGCAACACCCATACTTAATTATCACGATAATTAATAATGAATCTATGATAATGCTCTTTCTGCAAAATCAATAATATCATTTGTCATATAAACATAATAACTTTTTATCCTATTTGGGTTGGCTTTTTAGCGTTTACTTATTTTAAATTTAATATTTTACCATAAGCAAGGGAATAAAGCCATTAAGACGCAAGAGGGTCACTGAGTTTTAGAGAATATGAGAAAGATATTATTAAAGAGAAAGTTCAACAAAAGAAAAAATAAAACGGAATATAGCGATTGACATTGTATTTAAAATTTTAAATATTAATGTTCGCAAGAGCCGGAAGAAAGTTTCATAATCGAGAAGTGCGATAAAAGAAACTGTTAAAATAGCATTTACGGTTATATATCGCCAGTTCAACGATAAAATAATGAGACACTTATGCCAATCTAGTACTGTAAATTCAAAGTACAGTCATGGAAAGTTCACAACAATTCCCATGAAAATTCTTAGAGAAAAGTTATAGAAAATCTGCAATATGGCGGAGAGAAACTCAATGAAACCGAGATGTCAGGTCAGGTCAGGACCAGTGACATTGCAAGTACTTCGGATTATATCAAGAATTCCCTATAAAAGAATTTACTCGAGACACAAGATCAGCAACTACGTCCCACCCTTTTACTTTGAAACCAATAAAATGTAACGCACATTCTACTCCACCAGCTTCTTTTCTCGCACTTTCCGCCTGTGGAATTCCTTTCCGTTTACTTGCTTCCCCGACAGTTACTGTCTCTAATAATTTTTAAATTATTAGAGACAGTAACTGTCGGGGAAGCAAGTAAACTAAATTCATTAGTCATCTCCTATTTCACTAACCTGCATCCTCTCTCCCGCTCATGCTCCTTTCTCAGTCCACTCCACTCTCATCAGTATTCTCATATTTTTCTTACCCACTTCCTGACACCCCCTAAAACTATCACTCTTTCTCATAACTTTCCTCCTATGTAATCCCCTGCAAAACAGTGGCAGTAAAATGCCTTTCTTGGAGCGATATTATTATATAAATAAAATCTCGAAATATATAACAAGAGCTCCAAACCTGATATAACAGTAATATTCAAAACCCGGACGGGTGCAAAAATATGTATAATAGATTCATGTGAGAAAATTGTCTAGCACAACACAGTGAACCAACTTTCCTAGCAACAGCTTATGTGAGACTTATTATTAACATTTGCTTATTATTATTTCGTTATTCAGGCTGTCATTATTAATTTATCATTGCTCTGTCGAATACACAATGTCCAATACAGACACTTTCTTTTCTTTCTTCTCTTTTATCTCCAAGAATAGAGACAAATCTTTCAAATAACCCCATTGCCATTCGATGCCACAAATATCGTTCGCTAGATTCTGCTGTTGTCCACATCCACCATCCTGCTCCAGATGTCGTAACATTAACCCTGGCTGTGGTTTCTGGGAACTATGCCCTGCTAAAGTGCAACCAGTGGTTTATTTTCAGGGTCATATATGGTTGCAAATTCAAATTTAATTCTATCATATCGGAAGTTTTGATCGGAGAACGGAGTTCGAATTCCAGTTGAGTTCGTTACATTCAGTAATACAAAATAACCCTGGGAAAGATATGAATCCATCTCTTCTTTCTTCGCTAATAACGGCTTAAATAGCACAGCAGACTGGAGTATGTTGTTGTTTGCAATCAGTCTAGGATAATGAGGATTCTGTGTTACCTTGCTTTCTGATCTTTGATGGTGGAATCCTCACAATGTTCAGTGCTGACAAGTTATTTCCTTACTGTTCTTTTAACTACATAAAATGGAAGACTTAAACTCCCGCCATACATTTTTGGTTGTGAGTAAATTAGGATACAAGTAGCGCTAATCTATGTGACCTTGCATTTTTCATCTGAATCGGAATAATAAGATCTCATCCATTGTCCAATATGAAGCATCGTTTGAATGACCTCATTGCAGTCCAATGCCAAATCGTGTCTATTAGATTCTTCGATTCCAACACCCTGCTACCAATTTCGTCAACATATGACTGGAGTAGCTTCCGAGAGCTACGTCTTGCCAAATAACAAACCTCGGATGTTAAGCTCAAGTAATAACATATGTGCGTTGTGGTGCAGTGGATATCGACTCGAAACGAAAGATCAAAGTGCTGAGCTCGAATTCCACTTGAATTGATTGCATTCACTTACGCACAAATACCCTTGGGAAAGGTATTAATCCGACTCTTCCCTCCAGTTATGGGTTAAATAATAGGATAGATTGGGTTCTATAGCCTTGATTGGCAACCAGTCTACCATAGAATGTAATCGAAACCTACTGTGAGATAATCTTCTGCCCACTCAGTCATGTCTTTTCGAGGCATCATCGCTGAAAGCGTGTATCACGTATGGCACTTAAATGACTAAATAATAATTTAATCTGTCGGGGCGACTTCATGTTTTATATTAGACGACACAAGTCGTTACTATATGTATTCTCACAGCTTTCATTAAACACTGTTCATAAAGGTGTCCTCAATTATCTAAACATATTTATAAATGGAACTTTGTCTGTGTGTGTGTGTGTGTGTGTCTGTGTATGTCTGTTACTTATAGACTCCGAAACGGCTGAACAGATTTTCTTGAAAATTTACACAGTTGTACTATAAGCGTCTGAGAGTGATATTAGCTAGGTTTTGCGTCGAGGTACCCCCGATAAATATCGAAAATCGATATTTGAAAAAATCAGGTTATAGAAGGAGTGGTCCGATTTTAATCAAATTTGATTCACTCATAGACAAAGACATAAGAAATGATATTCAGGAGTTTCAAGGTTGCAGTTTTTACAACAGTGCAGAAAATCGATAATATATATATATATATATATATATATATATATATATATATATAAGGCAAGACGTTTGTGTGTGTGTCTGTTTATCTGCCTGTATGTCTGTATTATTTCAGCACTTTTATTTTAGTTTTTGCTTCGGGTTTGGCTCTAAGTAAGTATAATCGTAGTTCTTAGTCTCAGCCATTATACCATTTACTCAGAGGACTTATTTAGCCTTCAAAATACAGTTTATGACGAAAAAATGGAGTTGTCCGATTTTAATCAAATTTGATACACTCATAGACAAAGACATAAGAAACGATATTCAGAAGTTTCAAGGTTGCAGTTCTTAAAATAGTGCATAAAATCGATAATATATATATATATATATATATATATATATATATAAGGCAACGACGAAAAAAAACTTATTTGATATCGATGCCAGGAAATCAAAATTGAACTTACATCCATCCATTTTTGTTGTAGTCTACGGTTTCGCTTTAACCGGAAACAACTATTGCTTTTTAGTCTTTCGTGCCAACGTCCAAAGAGTCTGAGCTCTAGTTTTTTAAGTTTTCATTACACCCGATCAACGCCGGGCTATACTGCTAGTCCAGTACAAATTATCTTTTACATGACATTATTTCAGTTCAATGCCCCATCTGGCCTGTTAAAGTCTCCCATTAACCACATCCTAAATCCTGCAGCCAACGTTTTCATCTTAACCCTGGCTAAGGTTTCATGCCTTGCCAAAGTGTAACTCGTGATTTGATTCCAGGATCACATATAGTTGCGAACTCGAAATTTATCATAACCAATATCCATTTAACTTATATCGGAATTTTTGATCGGAGTTCGAATTTTAATTGAGTTCGTGACATTCACTAATAACCTTGGAAAAGGTATGAATCCATCTCTTCTTCCCTCGTTAATCATGGTTTTAATAACACAGCAGGCTGGAGTCTCTCGTCGTTGTTGGTAATCTGTTATGGAGAATTATTCGACTTTCTGTCCTTTGATAGGAAAATCCACACAATACTCAGTGCTAATAAATTATTGTATTTCCTCTCCTTTTACCCAACCTAAAGGAAAATACTTAACCTCCCTCCCAGCACCGTAAATTTTCGCGTCGTTATTTTTCATAAATATTAACGTTTGTGTTCATATATAACATCGGTAAATACCGACGGACGCATATTCCACAATAAAGCACATTCCTTCTCGTAATATGCCCGTTATTCGTAATATGCACGTTATTGAAGTAATAAATGCTAACTGTTCTCCTTTATATGATAATTATATCTCGTCGTCAGCTTTTTGGCAGAATAAGCTAGAACGAAAAAATATCTGTAAGGATTTATCTTGAAATAAGTTCTGGTTGATATTTATGCCAATTTTGCGCAGCTTTAATTAGCGTCAGTTGGTGATCGACCATTTTTGCAAACCGGCTGACTCATGATCATATAACAAACGCCTTTCTTTAAATATTACATTTACGATTCCATTGTTAAATAGTGGGCTTGTCATTATGTTCCATTTTGCATAATGTAATTATGCCTTCATTCATGCGCTTAAAGCTTTGAATTCAAACTATAATTAAAGAACGTGTCTTTTTCAACGACATTAAACGAACGTTCTGGTCGATGCGCGCAAAGGGAAGTTACATGGAATGCTGCTGTGGAAGTGACGTCATTGGCATGGCGGCTAATTAGTGAGTGATTTTTTTTAAGACAAAATGTCTCCTAATTGATAAGAAAAAATAAGAAGATTAAATAAATATGAATGAATGCGCAAGAACGTCTGCTTAAAACTTTGCAAGAGCGAAAAGATGTTTTTCTTTTTCTTTTTTTTTTCGGATAAGGTTCAGTTTTGATAAAGAAATAATTATCGTTCGATCTCAGTTACTAACTACATACTATTTTAATGCCATTTCATTTCAAGATCATGGTTCTCCATAGATTACCGAGGCATTCATAACTTTCAAAACTACATTAGTGCGAAAGTAATAGCAACAGACAAGTCATAAAATTGAATTCGTATTGCCTATTCAACATTCCACATATTCATACTATTTTTTAATAATTTCACCCAAAGCAAGGCAATAAAGCCACCAAGTCATAAGAGGTTACTAAGTGCGAAAGAATATGGAATAAAGAATGCAATTAAGGAGAGGGCAAAATAAAAGAATAGGTATTCAGAAAACAGACGAGAGATCCATAAGCGAGCAATAAGAGATAAGAAAACTTAACATAAATCTTACAATTACATTTCAACTGCACCATGATGAAACCTTCTCGCTAATCTAATTCTGCACGGAAATTCCTAGAGTACCCTAGATGAAAACCTTCGTACCCTAGATGGAAGCCTACGTACCCTAGATAAAAATCCACGTACCTTAGATAGAAATTCTTAAGAGAAATTACCATCTAAATATTTTCAGAATTGGGACAAAAAACCTACGTTAAAGTGGTGGGAAAATGAATTTGTTAAAGCAATGTCTCTTCATATTGTTAACGTTCATGGCTCTCCACATATTCTTTTTTTATTATCTGTGACTTTTCTAGTGGGTAAAATACACATTGCATAGATAGTCAAGTCAAAACAACCCACATTGACTGAATATTACGTTTAAGTATGAGTGTCCATTTTGATATATATATGTGTGTGTGTGTGTGTGTGTGTGTGTGTGTGTGTGTGTGTTTGTCTGTGTGTGTGTGAAAAGTTTATGTATATAATCATAAATATCAATATATATATGCAATTTATTATATATATTATATTATTTATATCTTATATGTGTGTGGTACTTATTTGAAAGCTCTTAATATCAGTGATAGAGCTGATATACTCATCTAGATTGGTGTGAGTTTGTAACCTTGCGTTTCGCGCTCTTGCGGTCGTCAGACAGACTGACTAATTTTTTTTTTAATTGCCTATATGTTGGGCTGCGTATATTCGTGTATTTATGTGAAAGTGGGTGAAAAATCTGTCGTCATGACAGACGCAGACATATATACACATTTGTAACCCCATTGATGTGCTCAAAGACACACATACACGCGTCCGCCTATCGGGGCTCACACAAACATATATGCGAATCGTGCGGGACTCGGCATATATATGTATATGTGTGCCGTTGCGCACATACATACGGACAGTTGTCGATTTCTCGTACGTACATCTGTACGTATGATGGGGTCTGTGTGAAACTATGATAGGTTAAAATTGCTATCATTTTATTTAAGGCTGTATTGTTATTTATTATTTTAAAGTCGGTAATTAGCTTGTTTTTTTGTTGTTGCGCGTATTTAAATAGTAGAAATTCTAATTTATAATGCTTGTTAGTATTTATGTGTGGTGGTATTATTTTTACTACGGCAGAGAGGAGCAATTTACGTTAATGATGATTGCGAACTAATACGGTGTTAGTAATATTTGATGATAGTAACAGTTGTGGTAGCAAATAGTTATTGTAAAGCGGTAGTGGTGATCAGTAATGGTGGTGTAATGATAATAACAATAAATGCAATTATTATGATGATAGTTTGAACTAGAGAATAATTGATAGGTTTATGGTATCAGCGGTTCGTTTTTTATCCGTGTGGTATAAATTGTGATAATAGGTATTTATTTTCATGTCTGCATTTGGAAATTAGTTCTGATCTTATGTTTAGTAAGTTATTTTATGGGGCATGGGATATAATTTGATTTAACTTCAATACAAGGAAATGCCCACCAAGATGTAAAGAAATGATAAAATTCGAAAATGACATGACAAATATAGTAAGAAACGTAAAGTTCAAAAGACACTTGGACAAATTTCAGAAGAAAATTATAGAGGACAAGAATAACATAATGAACTCAATAAGGTGTCCATATTGGCTGACAAAACTGCAAACATATGCAGAATGGAACCCACCGCCTACAATAAACTCATAATTAACAAAATCACACAATCCTCCAAGAAGACAACCACAATTAAAACAATAAACCAAGAAGCTAAACATGTAGCCGTCAAACTAAAGATAGATGAAAGAATAAACCGATTAGACGAACATCAAGCTTTCGTAACAGCAAAAGACCACAAAACCAACTTCGTAGAAAAACCTTGCATTCCGACTAATCAACCCTGTGAAAAGCGAGATAGGAAAAATCAGCAAAAAATTATTAAAAACTATCAACACCATGATAAGGAAAGAATTAGGTCTTAACCAATGGAAAAACACCAAAGCTGTCATAGAGTGGTTTACAACAATAAAAAACAGAGACAAAGCCACTTTCATCCAATTCGACATACTATAACTATTACAACACACTAGCAGTATAACCCGGCGTTGCTCGGGTGTAATGAAAACTTTAAAACTAATCAATGGTTCTGGAGCTCAAACTCAGCCTAAAGAATATTTGTGTGAAGTTTAGTGAGAATCAGATAAAAATTGTATAAAGAACATACAGGCAGATAAGCAAACACACACACAAACATCTTGCCTTTTATATATATATATATATATATATATATATATATATATATATATATATATATTATCGATTTTCTGCACAATTGTAAGAACTGCAACCTTGAAACTTCTGAATATCGTTTCTTATGTCTTTGTCGATGAGTATATCAAATTTGATTAAAATCGGACTGCTCCTTCTATAACCCGATTTTTTCGATTATCGATTTTCGGGGGTACCTCGACACAAAACCTAGCTAAAAACACTTGCAGACGCTTATAGTACAACTATATAAATTTTCAAGAAAATCGGTTCAGCCGTTTCGGAGTCTATAGGTAACGGATACACACACACACACAGACAATCACACACACACACACACACACAGACAAATTTCAATTTATAAATAAGTTTAGATTAGATGTTCGCGAGCGATTGTTTTAATAGAAAAATTCCATAATTTCAACTGGCAGTAGCACTGGTTATATGTAGAATATAGAAGTATCCACTGACCGAACGTAAATAAATGCCGAATATTTCAATATCAGGAGTTTTGTTTAACGGTATATCAACCTCTGTTGGTTATTTAATGCCAAAAAGCTGGGGGTTTAATGTATTTTTTTAATGTTCGGTTATAGTAAGAAGGTTGATTTAGTCAGATGATAAAAAATTATTTTTTGCTTTAGAAAGCTGAAGATGTATTCTAGTGTTTTATTCAAAAATGCATTGCTGCAAAAACATTTTTCTCTTCAAAAATGTATTATAGCAATAATTTTTTTCCTTCAAAAATGTATTGCTGGTTATATTTTTTCTTCAAAAATGTATATGTTTCCTATAAAAGCCTATTTTTATGCATATATTTCTATAAAAGTGTATTTTTATGCTTTCATAGTGTTTCGATCCCAGTTTGGGGATAAGCTATTTGTCCATAGCTGGGGCCCTAACAGGTGCTACCACTCCACGTCAGCGTAGACCCGGGAACAACAGCCATTAAGTGGTGGTTCCATGCTCCTCCCAACCTCACAATCAGAGGCCTTGCTGCCGGATGTAGTTTACCGTCATACCCAGGACCCCGATCTCAGGAAACAGCTATATTTATCATTACCATTATATATTAGTAAGCATGGGAAAAGTCTGACATGAGATTAAAAAGTAGGAGCTTCTCTCGCAGGCTAGATTTTTATTTATAAGACAGTACAATAGGAAATATTAGTCGGAGTAAAATAGTTGTCAGCTAGTTTGACTTTGTGTGAGAACTCTGTAAGTTGGCAAAGGAATATGACTGCGCCCAATGTCGCGGTGTGTGAACGGAAAATAATCTGGGAGGAAAAACTAAAACATCGTGGGTTGATTTATTGGGCTCATTTTGACCCATTGCTTAGCTGCGTCCATAGAGTCTCGAAAGACGGAAATGGTGATGCATAAAAATCAAGAAAGACGGATCAAATGAAGGAAAACCGTGTTTTCGAAAGAGAGTCAAATCGAAAGGCGTGGAAGTGACAATTAAAGAGTGCAAGGAATTGGATGCAATAAAATGGAGGAAACAGGAAAAGAAAGGATTTTGTTGTTGAAGAGAAATGGATGTTTTTAAAATGAAGACAGACGATTGATATAAGAAAAAAGAAACACTGAGTAAAGTGCGTAAGACTCAAACAGGAACAAATAATTAGTTTAAGCGACTAATTACCTTTAATTATTTAATTGTAAAATCTGTTTCGTATAACGAATTACACTAATAATGAATGAATTACACAAATAATGAATGAATGAAAAATAAGAAAAAATTGTGAATAAAAGAACGCAGGAAAAAATTGCTAGAAAATTTGAGGAAAAATTCTGAATAAACAAATCAAAAAAGAAAAAAGAAAACAGGTGGGTGATATGAGGAAAGAAATGAAAGAAAGCAGGAAGGAAGGAAAGTAAGAAAAAAGAAAGAAAGAAAATCAAGTAGATGGTATAAGAAAAAGAAAGAAAGAAAAAAGAAAGGAAGTAAGACAACGAAACAAAAACATGTGATATGAGAAAGAAAGAAAGAAAGAAAGAAAGAAAGAAAGAAAAACAATGAAAGAAAGAAAGAAAGACAACGAAAAAAAACAAGTGATATGAGAAAGAAAGAAAGAAAGAAAGACAACGAAAGAGAAAAAGGTGATATGAGAAAGAAAAAAAGAAAGAAAGACAACGAAAGAGAAAAAGGTGATATGAGAAAGAAAGAAAGACAACGAAAGAAAAACAAGTTATATGAGAAAGAAAGCAAGAAAGAAAGACAATGAAAGAAAAACAAGTGATATAAGAAAAAAAGAAAGACAACGAAAGAGAAAAGGGTGATATGAGAAAGAAAGAAAGAAAGAAAGAAAGACAACGAAAGAAAAACAAGTGATATGAGAAAGAAAGCAAGAAAGACAGAAACAAACAAACAAAAAAATGAAATAAATATCACAAGTAAAAGGCTGATAAAGAATTACATTAAGAAAGAAAAAAAGAAAGAAAGAAAACGAAAGAAAAATAAGTGATATGAGAAAGAAAGGAAAAGAGAAAAATAGAAAGAAAGAAAGAAAGAAAAATGAAAGAAATATCACAAGAAAAAGGCTGAGAAAGAATTAGATTAAGAAGAAAGAAAGAAAGGAAGGTAGGAAGGAAGGAACGAACGAACGAACGAAAAATACAAATACATGAAAGACTGCCAGAATAAAAATGCCATTATAATAATAATAATAATAATAATAATAATAGTAGTAGTAGTAGTAGTAGTAGTAGTAGTAGTAGTAGCAGTAGAAGTAGTAATAAAAGATTAAATAACTAGATTGGAAAACGGGGAAAAAAACACTTCGGAAGATTTTTTTAAAAGAATAAATTATAGGGAAAATAGAAATAAGTAATTAAATCATTCCATAAAAGAAAGGAGCAAGAATATTTTCGCGAAGAGAAGTCACGAAAAGAAAGTTATGGCCGAGTTAAAGGATAATTATGAAATAAATAAAGAAAGAAAGAACATGTGAACATGCTAATTGGTGGTAAATTGCCGATGATAAAGCTAGAAATTGACTTCATCGGTCGATTATGTAGAACCTCAGCAGGACCTGATTGTCCTTTTTGAGCAGTAATTCTGCAATAAGAATAAAAACGGAAGTTATCGAAAGAAGTCGGAAGTGCAAGTAAGCGATAAAGTCTGAGCTAACGTACCCAGATGACAAAAGAAGTTAATAAATGAGAAATGAGAACATATGAAAATGCAACAAAAACTGAATCTAATTTCCTGCGAGAATGTAAAATGCAGAGAAGAATGCTATAAAACATTTATGGAGCGGGAAATCGCACGAGGTTGCAGGAACAACGAGCAACAGATTAATTGTACATAAGTGAATTTACAGTAATAAACATTCAGAGAACTGACATTTTGCGTAGATGCAATAGAGTAGTGAAGTGCTTGCGTAAATATCTAAACTTATTTATAAATGGAACTTTGTCTGTGTGTGTGTGTGTGTGTGTGTGTGTGTGTGTGTGTGTGTGTCTGTGTGTGTGTGTGTCCGTTACCTATAGACTCCGAAACGGCTGAACCAATTTTCTTGAAAATTTACAAAATTGTACTATAAGCGTCTGCGAGTGTTCTTAGCTCGGTTTTATGTCGAGGTACCGCCGATAAATATCAAAAATCGATAATCGAAAAAATAGGGTTATAGAAGGAGTGGTCCGATTTTAATCAAATTTGATACACTCAAAGATAAAGACATAAGAAACGATATTCAGAAGTTTCAAGGTTGCAGTTCTTACAATAATGCAGAACATCGATAATATATATATAAAGCAAGATGTTTGTGTGTTTGTTTGTTTGTTTGTTTATCTGTCTGTATTTTTACAAATTCACAATTTTTATCCGATTCTCACCAAACTTCACACAAATATTCTTTAGGCTGAGTCTGAGCTCCATGACCATGGATTAGTTTTAAAGCTTTCATTACACCCGAGCAACGCCGGGCTATACTGCTAGTTCTGCATACATTCACTTGCAAAACATTATTCGTTTGAAAACTATAAACAATAATTACTTTATTTGAAGTAGCTTATCTATATTTATAGTAAAATCATTTTCAATATTATTTCTGTAGCAAAATTATTGACAATGTTATCTTCAGTAAATTTATTAGCAACATATTTCCATATGTAGTATGTTAGAGTTAATTATGCACGTAAATCATTTCAGGATATATTCGGGATTATTTCAAACGATAATATTCATTCTTATTTTTTTAAAAATTCTGTAGTTCCCAGCATTATTATACGACTAAACTAAGTTTAAAATAAATTTTTACTTAAGAAAATGCTGTTTTGTTTGAGTAGATATCCTGTTTATTTAACAATGAAATTAATGTCAACCAGTCTAAAGTTAAAGCAAATACAGTTGCCATATTTAAAAATAGATACCCTTCTTAAAACTCGATGGCTTCACGTAGCGTAATTGTTAAGAGCCAGTTAACTTAGAAGCGATTTACTTGTGAAAAAAAATTACGATTACTTTCGTGTAGCAAATTTTATTTAGTAAAATCTTTGATCACCCATGGTTGACATGTGTCTGAGAAGAGATTCTGTGAATTTAACAGAGAAATTAATGTCAACCATTCCAAATATAAAGCAAATAAAGTTACCATATTTAAAAATAGAGAACGTTCTTTAAAAGTGATGGCTTCACGAAGAGCAACTGTTAGGAGCTAGTTTAGCAGTGGTTTGCCAATGGAAAAAGGGAATGTTTTTCTGTTCCTTTAGGAAGCACATTTATTTGATATTATCCTCGATTTCCAGACTGGTTGACATTAATTTCCCTATTTAAAAAAATTAACAGGGATGCCTAAAAAACATGTATAATCATTAAATATATAGTAAAAAATAATTTCAGATTAAAGAATTGTCCTGGTGGTACACTGGATATCGGCTCGGAATGAGAAATCGGGGAGCCGAGTTCGAATTCATTGCATTCACTTACGCGTAAATACCTTTGGGAAAGGTATTAATCCGTCTCTTCCCTCCAGTTATGGGTTAAATAACAGGACGGATTGGGTTCTATAGCCTTGGCTGGCAACTAGTCGACCGCAGAAAGTAATGGCAACCTACCACGGGATAATCTTCTGCTCGGTCAGTCATGTCTCTTTCAAGACATGATCGCCCAAGCGTGTATCACGTATGGCACTTAACTGACTGTTTAAATATTACATTTTATTATGTTTCCGTACGACAATAAAATTTCAAAGAGGGATGCACATTTCTTAAATAATGTAATGAAAATTGCTTTTTTTTTGTCCGTGTGCTGGACTGCTACGTGATGTCAGTTCTTCAACACGGCAGTGAATGCTGGAAAATAACATCGAAAATGAGGACAAAACTGGAAGCAGCGGAAATGTGGTTCTATAGAAGGATGCTGCGGATATTGTGGACTGAGCACGCAAGCAACGATGAGGTGTTGGAAAGAATGGCAACGAAAAGGAAATTAATACTGAGCATCAGGAAGAGACAACTGAAGTTCCTAGGACACGCAGTGAGGAAGGATTGCCTGGAGAACCTGATACTGACTGGCCAAATAGAAGGAAAGAGAGACAGGGGAAGGCAACGGATAACGTATCTGCAGGGCATGATCAGGTGACTGCCGGAACGGGGGTTGACAGAAGTCACGGGAGCAAATATACTAGGAGCCACAAGGGATAGGGTGACGTGGAGAACCATGTTCGCCTACGTCCAAGAATTGTAGATTCTCCTTTACGTTTAGTCATTTCTTCTCGCTTTCGTTTGTAATATTTCTGTGACCAAGAAAAATGATTTCGGTCTGTGGCAGGAATGTAAATAGTGACAAACAAAAGTGTGTTTACGTCGAAGGCAGCTAGCATTAGATTAATGTCCGTAACCGAAAAAATGTGTTTGGCGTCAGAAAAAAATTACAAACAAAAGTGTTTCCGCCAGGCCGACGTATTCAAGTTCAGAAAATATAAACAGTGGCAGACGGAATGTGACGAAGTCAAAGACAGCTAGCCCAAGGTAATAATTAGTGAAAATGATTAATAGATGTGGTTATCCATAGATGAAGAAATTACATGTAATTCGAGGTATTTCAGCTTATATAAGATAAGATTTCTATTTTCGGTAAAAGTAGAACATGTAGAGAAGTGCTTCTCAAACTATCTGATGTGGCGGACCGGTAAGTTTTTTTTTTCAATGTTCCATGGGCCGGCAAGCAAAGCAAGCCAATTCGGCTGAGTAAGATGAGGGTGACTTTGAACCCCGGATTTTTTTTTTTTTTGTGATATGTACCATTTCAGGGACATTTTGAGACTATCTGTAATAAACATGAGGACATGATATCTTGTTCTTTCTTAGAGCAGTCATCATTGACGTAACAAGTCTTCCCAGTGTGCCATTGAACGGTACCATATTTGTGCTATATTAGTTATGCCCACTGGTTTTGAAAGTATATATGTTTAAAAATCCAGAAAAAATATTTAAAGTTAATATTAATACTTCGTAAGCAATTTGAATTTAATAAAAGGCATTAATGTTCTAAAATTAGAGAAACAGTAAAACAACTTATTTATTTTAATTAATTTAAGACGTATTTAAAATATATATGTATATATCATAGATATATGAATAAATCTACCATCCGCCCGTGTATTGAATATTACTGCCATATCTGGTCGGGTGCCCCTGCTGCTCTCCTTGGGCTTCTTGACAAAATACAAAGGAGGATCTGTAACGTGGTTGATACTGACTTGGCAGATCGGCTACAACCACTCTCTCACCGGCGTAATGTGGCTTCCCTGTGCCTCTTCTACAAGTATTTTCATGGCTACTGCTCCGATGAGCTTAGATCACTGGTGCCGCCTAAGCACGAATTTACACGAGATACTAGATTAGCAACTAGGTCCCACCATTTTACAGTTAAACAAATAAGATGTAACCGTAAATTCTACTCCAACAGCTTCTTTTCTCGCGCTTCCCGCCTGTGGAACTCCCTTCCACAAGTCTGCTTTCCCGACAGTTACAATCTCCAGGTGTTTAAATGTAGGGTCAATAGACACCTCCTATCACACTAACTCCCAATTATTCTCAGAACACTCTCATCTACCGAACCCTCATTCTCGGTATCCTTACCCGCCTATCACCCACCCTCTGACATTTCCTATATTTAATCATCCTTTCTCCACTCTATGTAGTCCCCTGAGCAGTAGTGGCAGTGACATGCCTTGCTCGGGGTGAAACGCTTATAAATAAAAGATCAAAGTCTGATGTGTAATCAGTTCACTGTTTTGCTGTTCATTATATCGCATTCGTTAGTTGGATAGCAATAACTTTTAAGATGAGTGAGTAAATGAACAATGTAGCCATAATAATATAAAACTAAAATGAAAATGTTTAAAAAATAAGCAAAAACAAGTCAAATATCCTGGCAGTTTCTCATGGCATAGAGATTTACTATTATTTCTTTCTTTTCTGGAAAATCTCCGCGTACCGGCAGACGATGGCTCGCGTACCGTCGCCGGTACACGTACCACACTTTGAGTAGCACTGGTGTAGAGGACTCAGAGAGAGATCTCAAGGAAAACAGTTCCAACTTATCAGCTCCTTCGTATGTGCGTGATTCCCTCTGACAACCACTCTACAGACAACCGTTACTGAAGAAATATAAAAACATATTCTTATAATTTTATATATACGTGTTCTGTGTTCATCGTTTGTCGGCCGACTATGATTGTTTCCAACAGCAGAAGCAGTATAAAACACCTTTGCTATATTTTGTAGTAGGTTTTGTAGTTTCCTTTCCGTGTCTACTAACATCACTGTGTCATCTGCATATTCTATATTGTTAAGACTGTGGCTACTAAAGATGAATCCTGGCAAAATTTCTAGTTCTCTCGGAATTACCTCGCTGTATAATTTTAATATATCCGGTAAGACGACGCAGCCTTGTTTTTCACCCCTGTCTGTTTTTGTATATTCGTTTAACTCATTTTCTTTCCGTATTTCCTGATAGTATAGGTCCTTTATTATTCTGTTTTCTTTTTCGAATATTTCAAGATTGATAACAGATCTTTGTAGGGTATTTTGTTGAACTCCTTCCCTTTTTAAAAGGTTCGCTTGCTTTAAAAGTGGCCTCCCTTATTGAAAAGAGAATATAAGGTCGATTGCTTAAGGAAGATATCTCATTTTCTAGGCTGGTTGTCTTAAAAGACAAAAAACAGAAGAGATATGTATATACATGCCTGATGTGCTCGCTAACTATCTTCTTTTTTATGTGCCATATCCTTTCAGGACGTAGGCGATCATGGCCTTCCACATCTCCCTATCCCTGGTGGCTCTTAGCACGCTTTCTCCTGGGGCATCATGCAACTCTAGGTCAGTCATCCACCTGATCAGTTATCCACTGCTTTCCTCTGTTTTTCCCTATATCTGGCCTGTTAGTATCAAGTTCTCCAAGCCTTTCTTCCTCGTTGTATGTCCCAGGAACTTCAGCTGCCTCTTCTTGATGCTCAGTATTAATTTCCTTTTCGTTTCCATCCTTACGAAAACCTCGTCATTGCTCACATGTTAGGTTCATGATATCCGCAGCATCCTTCTATAGAACCACATTTCAGCTGCTTTAGTTCTTTCCTTCATCTTTAAAGATATTGTCCAACATTCACTGCCATATTGAAGAACCGACATCACATAGCAATCTAGCACTCTCTTCTTGGTTTCTAGCGAAATTGTTCTGTTAGCTTTAATGATAAATAACATCAGTTTAAATTCTTTAATTTCTTTAAAACTGTAAAGACCAAACGATAGAGGCCACTAAGACATAGATTTGATTTACACAATATACCACAAACAAATTATTGGATCAATGTCTGATAAATCTTTAAAAAAGAAAATATTTTATACGATTTATCAGACAATGAACCATTAATTTTGTTAATGTTATACGAGTTCCGCAATATTGTGTTTTATATTTTTCTTAATTTATCACATATATCTCAAGATTTACTGGATTAATATCTGAAGAAGCTGGTAGAGAATCGATAGGAATCTTTCCTTCTTTTTTATTTTTTTTTATAATCGTTTCACACCGAGCAAGGCATTTCACTGCCACTATTGCGCAGGGGGTTACATAGAGTGGTGAGAAAGGATGAAAAGATATAGGAAAAGTCAGAAGGAGGGTGATAGACGGGTAAGGATACCGAGAATGAGGGTTGGGTATATGGTGAGAGTGTTGGGAGAATAGATACAAGTTAGCGTGATAGGAGGTGTCTATTGACCTTACATTTAAACTCGTGGAGATTGTAGCCGTCGGAAAAGCAGACACGTGGAAGGGAATTCAACAGGCGGGAAGTGCGAGAAAAGAAGCTGTTGGAGTAGAAATTACGGTTACATCTTATCTGTTTTACTGTAAAAGGGTGGGACCTAGTTGCAAATCTAGTATCTCGTGTAAATTCATACCTAGGCGGCACCATTGAGCTAAGATCATCGGAGCAGAAGCCATGAAAGTATTTGTAGAAGAGGCACAGGGAAGCCACATCACGCCGGTGTGAGAGTGGTTGCAGCCGCTCTGCCAAGTCGGTATCGATTACGTTACAGATTCTCCGTTGTATTTTGTCAAGTAGCCCAGTGAGAGTAGCTGGGGCACCCGACCAGATGTGACAGCAGTACTGAATACACGGGCGGATGGTAGATTTATATATGTGCAGGATAGATTCAGGCGGGAAAAACTTCCGGGCCCTGCACAGAGAACCGACTTTCATAGCGGCGGATTTGGCAATGGATTCGATATAGTCATTCCATTTGAGGTCCGCCGAGAGTGTAAAGCCAAGTAGGCGTAGTGTTTTACTCTCTGAGAGGTAAGCCTGTTCTATGCTAATGGAAGGTAGATGCGATTGTCTGTGGTGGTTAGTTGATAGCAGCTTCGTTTTAGAGGCATTGAAATTTACGAGTCATTTTCTACTCCAGGCCACTACGGATTGGAGGTCCTTTTCAAGCTCGGCAGCGAGGTTCGCTTTGTCGCCCACACCGGGTTTTTGATCGAGGCGAGAGAAGATTGTGGTGTCATCGGCGTACATGCCTACTTGGGATCTAATGGCATCGGGGAGATCATTAATGTAGATCAGAAAGAGCGTGGGACCTAGGATAGAACCTTGAGGGACGCCCGCGTTCGTATGGTAGTTTTGGGAGGCATGCCCATTTAATACTACCTTCAATGTGCGGTTAGAGAGGAATGACTGGATGAGATCTAACAAATGTCCAGTTATACCGTAGCTCCGCAGTTTGCATAAAAGGCCAGCGTGCCAGACTCTGTCGAACGTTTTGGAGATATCCAAGGCAACGGTTCGGGACTTCCAACAGGCAGGAAAACAGGAAGCAGATAGGCAGAGGTTATAAAATTTAGAGAGGTCAAGTTTTGAGATTATCTTAGAGACCAGCGAGGGTGTAATGTGGACGGTATTTAGTTGAGCCTTAGTTCTAGGTGGGAGGTCGGGTGTAGGTACTCTTGACGAGTCCAGTGTCGAATTGGTGGAGAATCTACGGGCAAAGCATTCAGCCTTGTCCGCTGGGGAGGTGAGAACTTCAAATTTATTGATTAGTGGGGGTATTGAAATCTTGCTCTTGTTGAGCATGCTTTTGCAGAGTCGCCAGTAATCTTTGGAGCCGAACTTAGAGGATGATATGCGTTGCTTCATTCTGGCAGCAAACGCCCTCTTAGCTTCGTTCAGTACTTTTTTGCACTTATTACGAGCTGAGGCGAAAAGGCGCCTGTTTTGGTTCGACGAGTAGCTTCGATAGAGCCGGAAGAAATGGTCCCGGTGGGCAATGGCGTCCGAGCAAGCGGGCGAGAATCAGGGGGACGAATTTGATTTTAGCTGGAATTTCCTGGCCGGGATGAAAGCATCGATACCAGCCTTAACCCAAGAGGAGACCTCGGACGCGCAGTCTTCGACAGGAAGACCGAAGACGTTGTTCCAGGAGACGTCACAGAGGAAGTCTCGGAACGAATTGCAGTCTGCTCCCTGGTAGCAGTATGATATTCTGCTGGTCTGTGTTTCTTGGGTAGAGTAAGAGTGGATAGAGATGTTGACGGATACTACGGCGTGGTCAGAGTTTCCGAGAGGGCAGAGCTGCCTGGTAGTGCAAGAGTTTGGGATGGAAGTGAAGCAGAGGTCTAGTAAAGCGTCCCTTCCGTTAGGGTTATTAGAGAAACGCGTGGGGAAATCCACCACTTGCGTTAGAGCTTGGGTTATTGAAAAATACATGGTGCGGATTCCAGCAAGGTCTTTGACAAAGTTTTCAAGCCACTTGGTATGGTGGGCGTTAAAATCGCCAAATACAAATATATGGGCAGATGTGTGAGAAGAAGTGGCCTTGTCGATATGGATAAAGATGATATCAAGTACCGAACAGTCAGAGGAGGAAGGGGAGCGGTAAAACATCAAGTATGTAATAAGTTCGTTGCATTCATTTACGCGCAAATGCCCTTGGAAAAGGTATTAATCCGTCTCTTCCCTCCAGTTATGAGTTAAATTGCAGGGCAGATTGGGTTCTATATCCTTGGCTGACAATCAGTCTACCGCAGAAAGAAATGTCAACCTACTACGGGTTAATTTTCTGCCCAGTCAATCATGTCTATTTGAGACATGATCGCGCAAAGCGTGTATCACATATGGCACTGAATAACGCCCATATTTTCTGGTTAGGAGGAGAAGGGTTCAATCACATAAGAACATGGAGAATGCAATAGTCTACTGTGATAGGCGTACGACAGCAATGCTCTATGCCTTTGTGATCTATATTTTAACGACTGTTCTATGAGCAAAGCTTCTACACATAAAGAATGGATGAGTACAGGTTTCAATAATATGAGTAGAGAAAGATTTTTTAGAGTACGTTTCACTCTTTACAACACCTAAGAGCCACTTGAGGTAGAGGTTTACGGTAGAAGGTAATTTGAAGAGATAGGACTAGAAGATAACGCTTAACCCTAGATTTGAACATGTTAAGAGTGTAGTGATCAGAGAAACATCAGACTGGGAGTCGATTCCAGATGTTACATATTCCAGATGTTACATATTCCAGATGTTACATATTCCAGATGTTACATATTATCTGAGCTGGTGCGTAATTTCGCGAAGAAATTTATTTTTATAAAACAGCAAAAATATGCAAAATGTCTAGCAAAAGAAAAGTAGACATTGTTTTGAAAACATTTGATTGTTCAAATTAAGAAATGCCAGCAAAATTCCTTATGTTAATGATATATCCCGGAAAAGGATATATATATATATATATATATATATATATATATATATATATATATATCAGTAGTTAAGGCAACAAATGTAACCGGGTAGAACAATCTTGTAACTAGACGTAATGTATGCCACTCGTCGTATGCAGGCCGTAGACCTCCAGTGGTAGATCTCTTGATCTTTCACCTTAGTCTATATTTATGGCTGACACCAGCCAATCACATTCCAGTGAGAGGGAACCAAGGTGTATACATATTCATTACTTATTCATTACATCAGTAAAGAAAATATTTGTTTTGAAACCAGCTCAGCTAAGGTCAGATAATGTGGGCCTCGAAATAGTTGTAAACAATGTGACTAAAAGATGATATAAGAGACAGATTAGTAGTAGTAGTCAGTCGGTCAACAGTTGAGATCGGAACTCGGAACGAGAAAGACACAGGGAGAAAGGCCGTCGAGTCCTCTGGCTGGCTCGATGCATGTGTGCTGACCCCCACCCCGAACCCACAACATCACAGCCACGTCACTTGAAGAGCAAATAAAATATGTTGTATACATTTTTATTTATATACCTGTGTTGATGTTCGTCGATTTTATCATTGTAAAAAATACATTCGATTTTATAAGAAAGAAGATAACAAGTTTTTCGACCGCGTCATCGAATTAATAATCATCGCTCCATCGAAATATATATAACGCAGAGACCAGTAGTTCGCGGGAAAAAGTTGTTAAAGTTGGACTTACTTCTCACCGATAGATTAAGGAGAGAACATTGGTGGTTTGTTATGTAAGTGGCATGGCGTGTCTATAATACTTAACCTTGCTGCACAATAAATATCCGATCTCCTTCATGAGTGTGACAGATTGGAAATCTCTTAACAAGTGAAAAGGATGCTTGAATTGACAGCAACGTGGTTTCACCGACGAATACTATAGACAGAAAATGTGATCAAGTTTTAAGGATAGTAGCGGCTACAAAAGAATGTATACTTACAGTAAGAACAAGACGGTTGATTTCTGCGTAATGTAAGGAAGAGTCTGAAGAAGTAGATTTTTGAGATTTAAAAAATAAAAGTGAAGCACTGGAAAACAGCAAGTAATCTACCCAACAGAATTGTGTGAATGGAAAGCAGTAGTAGAACAGATGGTAGTGATAATATTAATTGTATCCTTATAAAGAAACATTTGACATTTATTGTCTGAGCAGCCAGTGCCACTTTCGGTTGAAAATGATAAAATCTTTCTTTTAAAACAATTTTATTTTTCTAAAATTCAGTAACTGTTATCACCTTTTCAGTTTTGAAGCCATTCGCAAGACCAACTTAGATATTTTTCGTACTTACCAGTCTATTTTTATTGCTTATTATCCTTCTGCCCTGGCTTAAAATCATTTCAAAGCCAACTTTTTCTTGCTCTTATCTTAATAACGTTTTTTTTTCCTTTCATTGTTTTGTGATTTCTATTCAACTCTTTTGCAATTTAAAGCCTTATAATCCTATCACTTATATTTCTATCACTACATAATTTAAAAATACGTTTTTGTTTTCGAGAATTCTTACAGCCGATAACAATCTTAATATATCTGTAGGTAAACAAAATAAGAACAAATAACTATACTGTTATATAAATTCATTTACAATATGTAGAATAATCGTCGAGTTCTATAATAACTCAAACTAAAAATAATAGTTATCAGCATGACGATAAACTGCAACCGGCAGCAAGGCCTCTGGTCTGGTGATGGGAACTGGGGCCGTAGGGAGATGGTTAAAGTTTATTGATTCGGCCTTGTGTCATAGATAACCGAACTCCTTACAACTTAATATTATTCACTATCATCAAAATGTTGACACCAGGTTGGAGATTAGAATGTATGGATTTGTGGAAGAATAAAAGTATACATTTTGTATGTTTGAATAGGAATTTATTGATACAAAATAATAACATGAATTGGTAGAAGTTAATGTTTAGTTAGATACATTATTAAGAAGTTAAGGGTAGAGTTCGTAGTAGTCAGTCAGTCAGTTAAGTGCCATTCGCGATACACGCTTGGGCGATCATGTCTCGAAAGAGATATGACTGACTGGGCAGAAGATTATCCCGCAGTAGGTTGCCATTGCTTTCTGCGGTAGACTGGTTGCCGACCAAGGCTATAGAACCCAATCTGCCTTGTTATTTAATCCATAACTGGAAGGAAGAGACGGATTAATACCTTTCCCAAGGGTATTTACGCGTAAGTGAATGCAAGGAATTCAACTGGAATTCGAACTCGGTTCTCCGATTTCTCGTTCCGAGTCGATATCCACTGCGCTACAACGCACATCCTAGTAGTAATTTGTTGAAAAGAGTCTATGTGTCCGTAGAACGAAACGGTTGTATGTATGTATGAGAGTTTGTTTGGTAGATGTCTTTGAAGTTATCGCTCAGTGTGAATGGTGCCAGGCAGGGGGTGAGAGGTGAACGATAAAGAAGGAGGTGAAGGAGAAAGAGTGATACAATAATAATGCAATCGCTTGACGTTTGTCAAGAGTACGTGTTAATTGTTCTTATCTTAACTCTCTGACGCGACGGCCCTCTTGTCCAGTCTTTTATATCGTTTGGGAATTCACTTCTGGGTGTAATTCTGGCCTTTCCATTGGACGACAAACATTTCGCCTCGATGTGTGAAATTTCGGAAAGTTTGTAAATTCGGGAAAATTTATTTCTAACAACGAGTCAGATCTGAATTTTAAATGTAGATCTTCTTTTATTCACTAAAGAACCACTTCATAATTGCTGTTGTCCTCAGATACAACATGACTCGCGTAATAGCACCTGTTAGAATCAATACTACAGTCAACTAATGAAGCCCAAAACAAAAATTCAAGCACTAGGAACATATAAAAATACATTTTATAACAAAAAAATACCTGCAATTTATTCTTTAAAAATATCAAGCGAAATTACCAGCAATACATCTGTTTAAAAAAACAATAATCACCAACAATACGTTATTTTATCGCAAATTGAATTTGTTTACACTATTTCGAATGTTCAAACTGTTTTCCTCATCTTTCTTGCAATATTCACAACATTTCGGCCGTTGTACACTCCGATCTTCTTCAAGTGATTCGAATTTCGAACTGAACCATTTATTTCGTTTATCGAGGTAGATTGTTCTAGTTCTATGAGTCATGCCTCTTCCAGATGTATCAGTATCAGTTATCTCTTTTTAAATCAACTAAGTTTTTTTTTCTTTTTGTTCACCTCTACTGTAGCCAGGTATTGTGCTCAAAACTCTTCGGGTCAAGTCACTCGATCCAACAAAAACTTTTATCCACTGAGTCATGTGTTCTTGGGGAAAAACGTCAGGGCGTACAACAGCCGAAACGTCTGGAATATAACAATACAAGTGAAGAAAACAGACAGAACGATGTCAATAGCGTAAATAATTACATTATCTCATCTCAGAAATATAAAAAAAATGTCTTTGTTATACCAAAAAAGACAACAAACAAATAAACAAACAAACAAATACATTTTTAAAGCAAAATGACCAGCAATATATATATATATATATATATATATATATATATATATATATATATATATATAGCAAAATGACGAACAATATATTTTAAAGCAAAATGTCAAACAATAAATCTTTGTAGGAAAGGGTCAGTAATACATTTTTATAGCAAAATTGCAACCAATTCATTTTGTAGTAAAATTAAAGACATGACATATATTTTTAAAGAATTAAAAAGTCAATTCGATGTGTTTGATCTCATTTCTTGGAAGAAGAAACACGTTTTCTCTCTTCGTTTGATTTTGTAAAATTATTTGGTAATGAAATTGTAGCCAAGTAATTATAATTTAATCATGAAATAATGTCACTTTTATAATTAGATTTCGGCATTTTATAATGTTAGCATGACGCTAAATGTAATCAATCCTTTTATAATGTTGATATGTCGCTACAGATGATCCATCCTTTTATGAGGTTGATATGATGCCTAATATAATAAATCTAGTTACCTCAAGTTTTCAGTATAAATTTTCGATAGCTGTTTTTAAAATGAAATTTTTAAAATAAATGACTTATATTTAACTTTAAAATTAGCTTTAATTGAAAGTCAAAAGATTAAATTTAGTAATTCCAGTAAACAAAATACACTGGAGTATTTTAAACCGAAATTATATTGATTGGAATCTAAAATTTTCAAATTAAAAAAAAATTTAAACGTACCGCCATTTTTTAGAATGATCGACACATTTAAGTAAACAGTAGACACATTTCTGTTTTAAAAATCTGGCAAAAATAAAATATACGTCGCTGACACGTTATTAAAGTCAATTTCTTAAATTAAAACTTATCTTTATCTGATTTCAAACAATTGTACTTGCTTACTGTCTAAAATATTCGGTAAAAGCTTTTATCATTTTCGGTAGCCGTTGTTATCAGTGTTTATCTCAGGCGATGACAGCTGTAATGACAACCGGAAGCTGACAAGAAGGCTAAGTAGGGAGTCCATAGGCGACAAAAATATAGGAATTTAATTTTTTATGTAAAGGAAGACAACCCATGATAATTTAATGATAAATATCCCGTCGGCCACCCGTACAGATAAAGATACGGGCAGTCAAAATGCACACAATTAAAATGTTTTAATTATTTTAAAAATTGACCGGCTCAGTCATTTATATTAAGCTTTTAAATTTTCGATTAGTAATTGTAGTCTTCATGCATTAATTACATACCCTAACCGACCCAATAGAGAAAGAAATTTTAAAATCATTTTGAAATTTGTTATATCATTATAATAAAAAAGTTTAAAAAATGAAAATAATTCTTGTAAAAATTAATTATTCATTTAATTTTTTCTTTTCAGACTATGATATGCTTAATTTATATTGTTCATAAAAGCAATCAGAAGTTTATCCACATACAAATTGGCATAGTTATTGCAATTTTCGCAATTCGGACCTATTTTTAGAAAGTTGGGGACGATTGGAGAAAGAAAACTGTTGATTAGCATTCCCCAGTGACTCCTAAATTTAATTATATTAGGCTTATTGCTGCCCATTGTCGAATTTTTAAGCATTTCTGGAAATTAATTGGTGAGGGGTAACATATGTAAAAAATATATATTTTAACAATATTCTATACAAAATATTTATTTCAAAATTGATTTCAGTTAATTATGAATATGTCCTGAAATTTTCATCAAAATCTGACCATTATTTGATTTTTGCAAGAATTTCCAAATTAATGTCTCTTTGACGGTCAAAAAAGTGCTTTGTGCAATATTACGTTTTTCTACGTCAATTTGGGTCTCGCACTGATGTAAGAAAAAAAAGACTTTCTAGCAAAATGTCGAACGTGTTAGAAATAATTAAAAGATTTTAAAAATTATTAAAAAATGCTTTGATCTATCCTCTTACTGATAATATAAACATTTTGCCAATAAAACTTTGTTTTTATTGAGTTTGGGGCCTTTTTCCTTCATGCCATGCTGTCTTTTCAGCGATGTTTTTGAGGTAAATAAATAAATCCTTTTGTAGGGTTGATATAATGCTTAATATATAATCAATCATTTTATAAGTTTGATATGTCGCTTAATATAATCAAACCAAACTACAAATAGGATGTAAATATTTCCAATAAAAACATATATTATAAGCTACAATACATAAATTTATTTACCATGTAATTAAAAGCATATCCTAAATGTTGTAAACATCGTTTTGTTGACACAAATTGTATTGTAAAACAATTATGTTCACAGGGGAATTTGATATTGTGTATACTTTATAACATTTTTCGGTGGATGTTGCTTACAATAATTTCCAAAAGCTTAAAATAGAATGTACCATTTCTCTATTTTATCGAAAGTCAGGTAAAAAAAAAAATTGTTTTTCATCTGTCTATATTTTAAAGATGAGGTATTGTAACTATTTACACCATTTAAAATTTTCATTGTCATATTCACGGCGTTTCGGCCTTCTTCATGTCCCCAAACATACAGAGACCAATCTATAAATGCGTTAGAGGAGTAATCCAAAAATAAAATTGATTCAAAAGGTTGTGAATTCAATACCTGGTCCATAGCAGGAGGAATAAAAATTTAGAGTTAAGTCGGTAATATAACAGAAACGTATATATTCACTGGTATGGTACGTAGAATTCAAACGATCTACCCTCGTAGACTAAACGATGGGTTCGAAATTTCAACGTATATCAGCTGAAAATGTTCAGAGAGTACAGCGGTCGAAACGTCGTAAATATGACAATAAAGATGAGGACGAGAGCCCGAAAAATGTAAGTAGTGTAAATGAAAGTTTTTTCTTAGTATATTTATTGCGGCTAAAATATTTCGCCTAAATTTTCATGTCAATAGAAAACGGAAACCTACTTTTCCAAGGAAAAATAGCAATAACTAATCTTTAGTAATAAAGGGTGCGACAAAAGTAACCCCCTTTTTTCGGGCTGAGGTGGATATAATTAAGTGGAGCAATTGAGTGGCAATCATACTCACCAGATCTAGGACCATAAGGCGTTTTCATGTAGGGAGTACTGAAAGAATTTTATTTACAGGCTCACACCTAAAGCATTTCCTGCGTTAAAACAATCAATTCCTGATAAAGTTTCAGAAATTAATATAGAAATGTGTCAAAATGATTGAAGTTTTGTCGATAGGATTCAGTCTTGTATTAAACATAAAGGAGAGCATATTGAATATGTTAAATAGTTTGTTTACAAATCATAACAAATCATGTTCAAGACTTCGACATGTTTGTTAGATGAATTAAGACTGATTAGTAAGATCGATCCTCACTGAGTACTCCCCAGTTTCGACATTGTGCCTCATCTAAGCTACGCTTAGAAAATCAAGGGCCCTTCCAGGTGCTGTAACGGTAGCAAACGTGATTCTTCAGGTTTAGCACTTTGGTGCAGTATGGTCGGATTCAAGCCTGGGCAATGTGATATGGATGACAGGCTGTTGCCCATGCATTATATGCCCCTCTCCACTCGGCTAATTAGACCAATGGAACAACAGAGTTGTTACAATTTGGAAGTAATGCCGTCGCAGGAGCTGCCAAAACTAGTTTAATACAACAGCAAACTGCTTTAGAGACTGCGACTCCAGATTTTACATCGAGGTTTACTTCTGAAGCCTTTTCCCAGACTGAATATGACCACAAGGCAGCGGCGGTTGGAAATAAGGGTTTTCCTTCCCCTACGTAAACTTCTTTCCCAGGCTGACGAGCTTCACATGCCCGAAACAACTGGTTATGTAGTGTCATTAACCCACCTTTCACTCCTTCTCCTGTTTGTAAAAGTAGTTCGGCGACGATCACGCCAGGAGCTGGACTTAGTTGACAGTGGCTATTTGAACAAGCATGCCATAGGAGTAGTTTATAGATAGTGGGAGCTTATCTCCACCATCACACTCGGCTATGGCAATTTTTTATGTTCCGTTATCTATTCATTAAACAAATCTAGAATAGTTAGCATTATCGAAAATTTAAAGTAAAAAAACATAATTTTCATGAGAAAGAATATCGAAGAAATTGTATCGTATTTTTTTTCTATCGTATTGAATAAAACAGCCAAAACTTAGAAAATCTACTTTATAAATTAGGCCTTAGATATAAAAACGCGTCTTTTCTAAGAGCGAAATTTATATAAACAAACGTTGAATCATAAAATGGTAAATAAGTTACCAATCATTTGTGTTAAATTAAAATTCAGCTTATATAATGCGTTTAAATATTATAATGCTTGTTGTTGTTTTGTTTTATTGCATATCAACCTCGGCGGGTCATTTATTGCCAACTAAATTTTATTTATTTATTGCTGGTAATAATTTTTTCTTTCAACAATTTATTGTTGTTTTGTTTTGTTTTTTTATATAAGTTTTGTGTCTAGTAATACTTTTTACTTTTTCGAGTATCAAGATTCATTGGGATTTGTTTTTAAAGGCAGGGTTTCCAAGTCCTACGCTGTTAATTAACCAATAACTGGGAGAAGAGACAGATTAATACCTTTCCCAATGGTACCAGTGCTTTAGTGAATGCAGGGTATTCAACTGGAATTCGAACTCAGCTTACCGCTTTCTTTTTCCGAGCCGATATCCACTGCACGACAACGCACATCCGTCACTAAACGCTTACATCACCTGGTATTCCCAAGCGGTCACCCATCTAAGTACTGACCAGGTTCAACGTTGCTTAACTTCGGTGATCAAGCGGAACCGGTTTATTCAACGTGATATGGCCGTAAGCCAAATATTATAATGTATCAATATAACAAATAAATGTTTAACTTACATTTATAAAGTCCGTTTAATTTTTGCTAGCTATCACACAACATCGAAGTGTCCAATGATTTTCTTAACGTAGCTTAAATATGGCATCTAGAACAAAACTGTGAAGCACCCAGTGAGAATCGAACTCACTAGATTATAATTTAATTATATGAGGTGGGGAGTTATAAATAATATACAAGGAATGACGACATTAGTACATCACTATGTGTAGAGACGCAGAAATCGTTATAGAACTCAGTACTAGTTTTTACAAGACTTATTATTAATGCCTGAGTTTTTAGAACTAATTCATTGATTCTTTATTTCTGTAATTAATATTAGATTTTACCATAGACATTAAGACCCATGATAATAGCAGGCTGATTTATAGCTTCTCTTTTATCTTCTTCCATATCATTTTTCTGGCCAGAGTAGAAATACTAAACAAATTGAACGTAATGCGGACAATATACCAAGTGTATACGGCTAAGACATTCTGTTTTCGAAATGATCATAGATATTTTAATGTGTCAATACTCACAAAAGAATCGAAGTGTTGAATAAAAAAGGTGTCTCAATATATGGTTATAGCAAAATCAGTACAGATTATTCAGTCAGTGAAGTATCATACGGGATATACGCTTGACCGATCACATCTCGAAAGAGGCATGACTGACTGGGCAGACGATTATCACGAAGTAGGTTGCCATTACTTTCTGCGGTAGATTAGTTGCCACCCAAGGCTACAGAACCGAATCTGACCATAACTGGAAGGAAGGGACGGATTAATATCTATCCCAAGCGTATTTGTGCGTAAGCGAATGCAAGGAATTCAACTAGAATTCGAACTCGGCTCCCCGTTCCGAGCCAATATTCACTGCACCACAACGAACATGCGATTGTTAAGAAACTGAAAATAGGATAGATAGGGGATAGTTTCGCGTAACGCTGCAAATTGCTACACAACCAAAACATTCACCCAAAAACTGTCATGTAGTTAAATAGTCACCTCAGATCGAGACTTTTATATGGGTGTCATGTGTCGCGTCAGACTCATTCAGAAATATCTGTCTTAATTTCTGGGTTGAGGAATTATCATTTTTTACACTATTTACATTCAGATTATTGTCTTCATCTTTGTTGGTATTAATACAACCTTTGAGAGATTAATTATATTCTTTACATTGTTTAGATTGTTGTCCTCATCTTTGTTAACATATTCACGAAGTTTTGGCCATTTCACGCTTCTTCCTTTTCCAGGTGATTAGAATTTTGAAGCGAACCCTTTACTTCGATCACTGGGATAGATTGATTTCGTTCCATAATTAGTGCCTTAGTGGATAAAAACCTTCGTTTGGTCTAATTTCTTCATTCAAAATATTTTGAGTTCAATACCTTGCTACAGCAGTGGTAAACAAAACATAGAGAGTTGAGTTAAATAATTAAGTCATCTGGAAGTTGCATGGTTCATGGGATCTAGAACAATCTAACCTAGTGATCAAAATAAAGGATTCACTTCAAAATTCTAAACAGCGGACGAAGGTTGGATCGTACAACGGCCGAAACGTCAATAATAAGGCAATAAGGTTGAGGACAATAGTCTGAACAATGTAAATAGTGTGAATAATTACAATTATTTCAGAAATATAAACAGACGCTTTTAATTGTTTTGTCATTCGGCCTTTACCAGGGGTGTGTCATTCAACTTAACCTATAAGGAAATCTAAATTGAATATTTTCTTTAATCTATAATCGTCTACGGAAATAGACATTTCTAGTGCCACTGTCGATGGATAGGGATAACTTGTCTTGATTTTTATTTTTAGTGCTGCTTCGTTATTGCTCGTTAATTTCAGTTGAGTCAATCACTATAGCTTCGATCCAACAATTTAATCCAAGCTATTGTCTCGTGTGAGATATCTCTGTATATAAGCTATTGTCTCGTGTGAGATATCTCTGTATATAAGCTATTGTCTCGTGTGAGATATCTCTGTATATAAGCTATTGTCTCGTGTGAGATATCTCTGTATATAAGCTATTGTCTCGTGTGAGATATCTCTGTATATAAGCTATTGTCTCGTATGAGATATCTCTGTATATAAGCTATTGTCTCGTGTGAGATATATCTGTATATAAGCTATTGTCTCGTGTGAGATATCTCTGTATATAAGCTATTGTCTCGTGTGAGATATCTCTGTATATAAGCTATTGTCTCGTGTGAGATATCTCTGTATATAAGCTATTGTCTCGTGTGAGATATCTCTGTATATAAGCTATTGTCTCGTATGAGATATCTCTGTATATAAGCTATTGTCTCGTGTGAGATATATCTGTATATAAGCTATTGTCTCGTGTGAGATATCTCTGTATATAAGCTATTGTCTCGTGTGAGATATCTCTGTATATAAGCTATTGTCTCGTGTGAGATATCTCTGTATATAAGCTATTGTCTCGTGTGAGATATCTCTGTATATAGACAAGGTAAAAAGAAGAATCTAACCCGTAGATTAAGGAGTTCAGCTCGGAATTCCGAGGTTACCCGGATCGGCATACACCTGATGAAGGCCGAAAGCAACAACGGTCGATACATTGTGATAAGAACTTCAACAATGACGACAATAGTCCGCTTGTAAATAGTGTAAAGATAAAAAAATATATATATTAATTTAGCTTTTGTAGGAAGTAAAATCCCTAAGATCAACGACTCCTATCTTTCCTTGTAACAACTCTATGCAAAATATAATCTTAACTGACATTCTGAACGGAGTTTATCTCCCATTCTTACTCGTGCAACACTTGATTCTGGGTGCTTTTAGGCGCGAAATAATTGGTCCCTGAAGCAAGAAAGTTTCAGATCTACGCGTAGAGCATGGTTGCATCGTCGGTCAAGTGGCCCCCAATAACCTGAGGTCATTACGTCCACTTTTCAAGCTGACTTTCAGAAACATGGCAGGTGGTAGTTACGCCAAGTAATAAAACTCGGTCACCGGAAGTCTGCGGCAATGCACTAATTAAGAGAAATCCTGTCAGAAAATAGACAGATACTAAGAATTCTCGTTACATATAATCCTTGAAAATAATTTAAACTTTAAACTTTTCTAAGAGACCGATATATAAAAATATTTATTTTCTAATAGAAATATTTAAGGAAATTAAACTTTTTTTTAAATCATATCAACCCAAGCAAGGCGGTAACACCAGTAATGTGCAGGAGGTCACTTAAGAGTAAAAAGATTGGAAAAGAGAAATCCGGAAACCACGTCCTAAACAGAGAAAAAGGGATGAGCCTCTTCACCTGTTCAATAGACGTGGGTGGGGTGTGAATCTACTCCAACTGAGAAAAAAAAAGAACAGAGTAAAAAGATTGGAAAAGAGAAATCCGGAAACCACATCCTAAACAGAGAAAAAGGGATGAGCCTCTTCACCTGTTCAATAGACGTGGGTGGAGTGTGAATTGGGCGATAGTTTAGTCTATCTACTCCAATTGAGAAAAAAAAAAAGAAAAGAGTAAGAAGATTGGAAAAGAGAAAGCCGGAAACCACATCCTAAACAGGGAATAAGGAATCAGAAATAAAAAATAGAATTTGAATTGTCATATTTCTAATGTTACACCAATGATCTCACTTGATGTGGAATACTACATTCTATGACGATTTCCAGAAATGTTAAACGTTCAAAACACTGGCAATTTTCATATATTTTCCTGTTCAAATCATTAAAAAGAAAATAGTATAAATGTTCTAACAGCTTGTAACTTGGAAAAATAATTCTTAATTTTCAGGCCTCGTTCGAGTCGATTATTTTTTATTAATTTTGATAAATAATTTTAGTTATTCACCCATTCGTAAAAATGTCCGCAACTTTACCGGTTACATATTCAATATGCATGGGTGGGTATTTGAAGGCTGTCACAATGCGTTTAGTAAAATAAAGGTAAGTAAAGAAGGTGTTGGGTATTACCTATTTCTTATTCATTACTATTTCGAGATCAGAATCTCATCTTCAAAATGATAGGAGGGCTTGATTTCACATCCGTTTGTGGACCATGCCTTTAAAGGAATGGTCCTCTTTCGCTGCTACTGCTGTCGTTAATTGTAGTGAGTATGTGTGTGTGTACCTGTAAGTGTGTTAGTGCCTGTATGTATTAATGAATAATAAATAGGTAATACTCATCACCTTCTTTTCCTTCCTTTATTTTATTAAACGCATTGTGACAGCCTTCAAATACTTACACATACACCTTATATACACAATGCTTCAAGCAAATTGCAAAATTCTCCTATACATATTTAATAATTTATTCTAAGCGATATCTATACAATTCTCATTAATATTTTATACCACCCAAAGGGCCAAGAGGATATAAAAAAAAGGCTTTCTCAAAGCTAAGCAAAGTATTAAGAAATAGAAAACGTTCGTTAGAAACAAAGAAAAAAGTACTGAACTGTCCTCGGTTCATCTATATTACGAAATTATACAGGAATATGATGAGATGTGAAAGCGGTAAAGTTTTTAAGAAAATAGGAGCGAAATGTGCATTGTAGTGCAATGGATATCAACTCGTAACGACAAATCGGGGTACCGAGTTCGAATACCAGTTGAATTGCTTGCATTCACTTACTCACAAATACCCTTGGGAAAGGTATTAATTTGTCTCTTCCCTCCACTTAAGGGCTAAATAACAGGACAGATTAGGATTTATAGCCTTGGCTGGAAACCAGTCTACCGCAGAAAGCAATGGCAACCTACTGCGGGATAATCTTCTGCCCAGTTCGTTATGTCTCGAAAGAGACATGATCGCCCAAGCATGTATCACGTATTGAACTTAACTAACTAATACTTAACATCAGAAATAGGCAGTTGAAATTTCTTGGGCACATAATGAGGAAGGAGGACTTAAAAAATTTGACACTCAAAGGACATAGGAAGGAAGAACATGAGAAAACAGCGCCTGACCGACCTAATGAGTTTGGGTAAAAAAATAGCGGAACAGATTTTAAGAGAGATGACAAAAACACAATATTCAGAAATAGGCTACACTGGAAAGGAAATTATAAAGTAACTATCACCAACGTCCCTAAAAGACATGACACACAGAAAAATTCTTTTCAATTTTATGATCAACATTTTTTAAAATGTACTTAAGTATTTGTATTACTGCCAGCCAAATTTACCTTTTGCAGCATTACTTTTAATACTATTCACGCAATTAAATATTCAACTTAAACACATTACCGCGCGTCAAAATTCACATACAGCCCTAGCCAAAAGTTTTGCAACAACATAAAAAATCCGAGTTATCGATAACAAAACACAAATATTTTTGCTTTAGCATTTTAAAATAATAATTTAAACTATTTCAAAGTAAAAAAAAAATAATTATTATGATGTATGTTAAATTTTGATGTTACATTCTATACTTTATGTGCCTTCCTTTATTTTTAAGAACAAGTTTTATTCGCTTTGGCATAGACTCAATTCGTGATTTTTAACAGTTAGGTCTAATAGAAGTCCAACATCTTTGTAGGACAGCTTCAAGTTCAATTCTTGTTGATGGAGCAGCTTCATGCACCTTTGGTTACCGGATGGACCATAAATTTTCGATGGGATTGAGATCAGGGGAATTACCAGGCCAGTTTTGCAGAACTCTGAAGTTATTGTCCTTGAACCACTTCGTCACAGCTTTTGCTTTATGGCAAGGTGCACCATCATGTTGAAACACCGCATCTCGATCAGGGTAGTTCTCTATCAAAAATTGTGGTAGCCTATTTTTTATAGTGTCCATATACTTGTTCATTGAGGTACCTTTGGGTAAAATCAATAATTTTCCGACGCCATGAAAGGAGAAGCACTCCCAAATATGAACGAGGTCCGGATGCTTGACTGTGGATACCACACAATCAGGGTGGAATCTTTCACCGGCTCGTCTTCTGACACGAATTGATCCATTGTCAGCAAAGCAGCTAAAAGGTGACTCATCAGAGAAAATCACCTTTTTCCCATTTCTACATTCCAACTTTTATGAATTCAACAGAAATTTAGTCGATCTTTTATATTTTTTTTGTGTCAAAAGTGACTTCCCTGCAGGCCTTTTTTGACATCAATCCTTTCGTCAAAAAATGCCACTATACTGTGCAATCTGAAGCTTCTACCCAACTGCTGGACCATTCCGTCAGTAACTGCTGACTACAAGCCTCTCTATTAAACAAACCAAGTGGTACCAGTCGTCGGTCATCTCGCTCTGTAGACACTTTTAGACAACCACTTCGAACCCCAACTTCGATTTTTTCAGTTTTCTTCCACTTCTGGACTATTCTTGTGACCACTGATGCATGAACCTGCTTCTGTTTGGCAATCTGACGACAGCTAAGACCGGCTTTGTGTAAAGCAATGATTGCAGATCGTTTACATTCGGAACAATGACCTTTTCCCATTTGGATCACAATTAGATGCACAAAATGAATAATGTGGTTAAAAAAAAGATTTACTGACCAATCTCTTCTCTCGGTTTCGTTCTTCACTTCATTCTATCTGCCGAATATGCAGTTCAAAAAAAAAAATACGGTCCAACCTCTACGCTCTTCTTTTTTATTCTCCCCAGAAAAAATATTCTTTCTCATTTCATAAAGTTGAGAACTCGCTCATGCAAGTCACTTAAAATTTGCATAAGCGAATTAAACACATTCTATTTATTGATTATTCACGGGTTCCCTCACTTTCTATATTCAAAATATCTGAAACTATACTTTTACATTGTGTTGCAAAACTTTTGGGCAGAGCTGTACACTAAGAAAGAAAATGATTACATTGTTTAATATACAAAATATTAAAAAACTGTTTAAGATTTGGGTCGTCAAGAGAAGACGATATTTCATGTTTTTATTCGTTGATTTGCAATTATAGTACACTTTTTACCAACATTTTTTGAAGGATCGTTAGATTTGTGGAATTATATCATTTTTTTCACAGTGTGTCTCCTAAGGCTATTGAGTGTTATTCCGTATGTTATATTATCGCAATAAAATATTATTAATAGAATGATATTGATATTTTTGAAGATTTATTCATAGATATTCATAGCTATATCAGCAGTATGTAATTTCATATAATATTATATCTTAAGATAAATTGTTATTGAAATATTGACCCAATTCAATTCACAAGGTTTAAATCAACTCTTTTTACAACCCAACAATGTCGCACGGTGGGATCTTTTCCCTCAAATAGATCTTTTAAAGGCACCCACTTTAATAATGGATGTGCATTGTGGTGCAGTGGATATCGACTCGGATCGACAAATCTAGGAGCTGAGATCGAATTCCAGTTGAATTCATTGCAAACACTTACGGACAAATACCCTTGGGAAAGGTATTAATCCGTCTCTTCCCTCCAGTTATGTGTTAAATAATAGGACAGATTGGGTTCTATAGCCTTGGCTGGCAACCATTCTACCGCAGAAAGCAATGTCAACCTACTGCAGGATAATCTTCTGTCCAGTCAGACATGTCTCTTTCGAGGCATGGTCGCCCAAAGCGTGTATCACGTATGTAATTTAACTCACTGACTTTAACAAACTAACCATTAGGAAGGTTGTTGGTCCTGAACTCACATCTCGTCTTCAGTCATTTTCCACCTCCGTAACTTATTTACTCTGTTCTGTATCATTTCTATAAATATTTTCAAGGAAATTTTATTTAATGAACATAACTCTATGGTACCTAGATTTTACGAATTTAAGCGCAGTACTCGATTTGTAGAAAGGTTTCATCATTTTACAGTTGAAATAGCTAAATGTAACCATAAGTTCTATGCTAACAGTTTTTTTATAAAGTACTTCACGCTTTTGAGACTCTCCTCAGGTTTTCTACAGTTCACTCAACTTTGACCTTCAAAAATTTAAATGCAATAGCAATCATTATCCTCTGACTTCTTAATTATTCTTATCTTATTGTTCACTTTCCTTAATAGTATTTTTCATACTCTCTCGCACTCAATAACCCGTTAAGTATTAGTTGCTTCATTAACTTTCTTTTAATGAAATGATTTTAAAAATGACAATATCAGTAGCATGGATTCATTCCTTAAGAGTAGTGGTATCCAGTTCATTTTGGGGCATCATGGTTTTTAGGGACAGATCAGCTTGATCAATTACAAGGGACATTCAATAAATAAGGTGAATTTTTCGGTATAAGGACTTCTAATACAGATAGAAGCTTACTTTGTCTTTATATTTCAACGTAGTCTCCCAGCAGTGTTACACACTTTTCCCATCTATGCACAAGCTTTTGTATTCCCTCAGCGTAAAAATCTTTGGGCTCATGTCTCAGCCAATCGCTCACAGCACTTTTGACTTCATCGTCACTTTCAAACTTTGTGCCTCTCGTGATCGCTTTCAAGGAATCAAACAGGTGAAAGTCTGAAGGTCCAATGTCCGAGCTGTAAGGGGGATGAGGGAACAGTTCCCAGCCTAGCTCGTTGATGTTCTGCACCGTTTGGGCTGCTGTGTGAGGCCTTGCGTAGTTGAGTAGGCAAGGTCATCATGAACAATTTTGTGTGCTGTCCCAACAGATAGGCTCAAAGTACTTGCAATGTCATCCACTGTCACCCTTCTGTCAGACTGAATGAAGTCATTGACTTATTCGATCACCTCAGGAGACCTCACTTCTGTAGGCTTCCCAGGCCTGTGTTCATCCTCAACACTGCTCCATCCTTCTTTAAACAATTTAGCCCATTGTAGACATTTTTTGGCTGAAACCTGTGACACTATACACAGTTGACATTCTCCTATGATTGTCAACTGGTTTGCACTCTTCAGCAACCAAAAACATGATAACTGACGTCTGTTCAATCCTGGAGCATGCTTCTTAGTCGGCCATCTTTGTTAATCTCCAAAACTCTCAATTTTTTTTTCAATCTGCAAAAAAAAAAAAAAAAATAATTAAATCTTTTTGAAAAAGAAGTAAAGGAAAAAATAACAAAAAAGGAAGCTTCTATCTGTATTAGAAGTCCTTATACCGAAAAATTCACCTTATTTATTGAATGACCCTTGTCATTTTTCTTACTATTGCAAATTTTAGGAAGTTCTCTTTAGTTGCTTGATGATAATGTTTTAAACTTTGATCCATTCAGAAATTATTTAATCTTCAAAGTCAAACACATCATTGGTGGGGATATGCATGTTATTTCTTTCACTCGCGTTGTTTCGGACTTTATTTAAATCTTTCTCGATGTTCGTCTGTGTGTTTATTTAGGTTTATGAAAGAACAAACCTTTTGCAAACCATTATGCCCATCCAATATAGCTCTAAATTTATTAGTAAAATGACTGAAATAAAAACCAAACCTAAGTTAACATTTATATCTTTGACTAACGGATTTCTCTTTCTGACGCTTCATTAAAGGTAATAATTTGCTTGCTTCCATGTCTTCAACCACTGACATTCATATTTTCTATTTTCTAAATATCCTGCATTCACAAGACGAACTTAAATATTTTCTTGTTTTACAGTCCAAATTGTTGTCTATTTTTCTACTTTTTCTAAACTTCCTTTTGTGACATTTTTACATCTAACTTTTCTAGTTTTTATTTTATTTTCATCTACTCCTTTGATTGTTTTGTAATCTTTGTTCAAACTTCTTTTTTGTAATTCCCAGTTTTATAATTTCCATCCCAGATAGTGTTACTTACTCACTGGGGCAATGTGGCTTCCCTGTGTCTCTTCTACAAATAATTTCACGGCTTCTGCTCCGATGAACTTAGCTCACTGGTGCCCCTTATATATAAATTTACTCCAGCCACGACATTAGCAACTAGGTCCCACCCTTTTATTGTGAAACCAATAAATTGTAAACGCAAATTCTACTCCATCAGCTTCTTTTCTCGCACTTCCCGCCTGTGGAATTCCCTTTCATTTACTTGCTTCCCGACAGCTACAATCACCAAGAATTGAAATGTAAAGTCAATAGTCATCTCCTATATCACTAACTTGCATCCTCCTTCTCACGCTCCCTTCTCCGTCCACTCCACTCTCATCAATATTCTTATCCTTCTCTTAACCACTTTCTGACATCCCCTATAACCTGTCACTCTTTCTCATAGTTTTCCTTCTATGTAAACCCCTGCAAAACAGTGGCAGTAAAATGCCATGCTTGGGGCGATATGATTATAACAAAATAATAATGATCCCATCACTACATGATTTTAATATATATTCTATTTTGTGATTTTTGAGAATATAACTTTCTTATGCTCGAAAGCAATCTTTATATATCTAATGTAAACATATTTATAAATGGAACTTTGTCTGTGCGTGTATGTGTGTGTCTGTGTGTGTGTGTATCCGTTACCTATAGATCCGAAACGGATGAACCGATTTTCTTGAAAATTTACACAGTTGAACTAGAAGCGTCTGCGAATGTTCTTAGCTAGGTCTTGTGTCGAGGTACACCCGATAAATATCGAAAATCGATAATCGAAAAAATCGTGTTAAAGAAGGAGTGGTCCAATTTTAATCAAATTTGATACACTCATAGACAAAGACATAAGAACCTATATTCAGAAGTTTCAAGGTTGCAGTTCTTACAATAGTGCAGAAAATCGATAATATATATATATATATATATATATATAAAAGGCAAGATACCGTGTCGGACCAAATTCAGTTTTTCAGCCCTTTTATTTTAGTTTTTGCTTCGGGTTTGGCTCTAAGTAGGTATAATTGTAGTTCCTTATCTCAGCCATGATACCGGTTACTCAGAGGACTTATTTAGCCTTCAAAATACAGTTTACGACGAAAAAACTTATTTGATATCGATACTAGGAAATCAAAATTTGACTTACATCCATTCATTTTTCTTTCAGTCTACGGTTTCGCTTTAACTGGAAACAGCTATTGCATTTTAGTCTTTCGTGCCAACGTCCAAAAAGTCTGAGCTCTAGGACCATGGATTAGTTTTAAAGCTTTCAATATACCCGAGCAACGCCGGGCTATACTGCTAGTTGTTAATAAAATAAAAGCCCAACACTACACTGGTATATAAATTGATCTATTCAGCAATTATTTCATCTTCAAGGTCACAGAGATTACTGATGGAGATATTGCCGTTATTTTTCTCGTTTTGATTGTTTGTAAATTTCTCTTAGTGCTTTTCTGTGTTCGTATGATTACCTCAGAATATACTTGAGATTTCGTTTGTTTGGCTAAAGTTTTCTATTTTTTTTTTTTTTGTGAAACGTTTTCCGCGTTGATTTTGACATCATATGTTTTGTTTATTGAACTGTGTATTGTACTCACTGTGCTGTTGTTTCACAAATTTGATAGAACTCTTTTGTGCGTTTTATCAGTGGTAATGGCCATAGGAAGTTTCCGTTTCTGCGTACGTTAACCAGTTTGTAACAGTTTATGTTTGGTCTTACGCTGGCGTTCTTTTGTTACTAAATTCGGCTTGGTGTTTGTAAATACTGGTCTGTTATACATGTCAGTATAATTGTAGTAATAATGATTGATAGCCCTTGAAGAACTCTCTAGTGTTATTGATAGTAATGAATAGTTTTCATCCAAGTCAGTTGAACTTGATGCAGCCACCCTTTCACTGTCTAAAGCCAACTGTCAAGTACTTCTTAAGTCTAAGTAAAATTCCCCCAGCGTCTAGATCTGTAACCAAAAAAAATAAATAAATAATAAGGATAGAATGTAGTAATAACAATTGATCGCCCTTGAAGCCCTATCTGGTGAATGAAGATCGTAAAGAAATGTGGACTTTGACACACTTCCTGCGCAACACGAGGAAACAAAGGTGGACTTTTCAAGTTACTAAATGACGTTTATTAAAACTTCTGAACTTGTAATAATTACAATAGTAAACCTCAAGAATCTGTTTATTGTCTTCCATAGACTGTCTCTTTCTCCGCTGAATGGAACTTGTTGGACCTGGGAGTCATCGGTAGTGCATATCTTGTTTTTGGATACTTCTAATCGATATTGTTGGGAAGTTGTGAACCAATAGCAGTCTCTTCGACCCCAGACTGGTTCCTCTCTGGCGGGTATGGGTTTTGTTGATCCAGGCGATGATCGATCCGGTATGAGTTATGGTTAGATCTACATTAAAATGTATGAGTAAGGCTCCACAATGACTGGTGTTTTTATTGACACATCAAATCTAGATAGGTTGTCCCCCAAGACTCAAATGCGCCGATCTACCCTAGATGCTGGCTGTAAATCCAGTATAATGTCTAGTAGTGGCCCTATATGTGAAATTTTTACAAAGCTCGAGAACCACTTGAGGTAGAGAATTTCAGAGTAAGAGACACAGTTTATGGGTATATATGAGGAAAATAACGGTTAATCCAAGTGATATGTCCTGGAAAGGGATATATATATATATATCATTCGAGGTAGATAAGCGATTTTGGCAAATGTAACCGGGTAGGACAATCTGACAAATAGACGTAATGGGCGATACTCATCGGATGCATTTTCCTGAGACGTAGGCGTAGTCAACAGACGTAGACCAATAGTAGTAGACCTGTAGACCTCTAGCACTAGACCTATGGACGTAGACCACGATGCGTCCTCGCCTTCGTTTGTATTTATGGCTAAAACCAGCCCATCATTACCTATTTATTACCTAACCAAAACTTGAAGATTGTGGGATCGGGGAAGCATACTCTTGTGAGTTGGCTTCACAAAAAGAGGTTCGTGCAAAGAAGCACGAGAGAAACTTGCATTTCATCAATTGAATTAGAAGAAGGAATGACTGTGGTTTTCTACAATGTGCGTAACGTGGTGGGTCTTAGCCGTAAAGGTTAGAACTGGTTAAATGTAGTTGGTTTTGAGTACTTTCCATGGAAATAACAATAGAACAGCGAGAAGCCTGCGAAGTTTCGTCTGTGTGAGAGTGACTGTAAGGTTTGAAACAATTTATCACCCACAAGGACGCGGAGACACTTTTGAATTCTATCGATATTAGAAAATTAAAACTGGACAGATTCTGCCCATATATTGCAACAGTACACCATTTTCGGCTTGATCTACTTCTTGTAAATAGTCCTGGGCATGACGATAAACTGCATCTGGCAGCAAGGACTCTGATTGGGAGTTTGTGCGGAGCATGAAGCCACCTCTTAATGGCTGTTGTTCTCAAGTCCATATTGACCCGGAGTGATACCACCGGTTAGGATCCCGGTTATGGGCAAATAGTTAACTCCCAAATTGGGGTCAAGACACTATGAAAGTATAAAAATACACTATTATAGAAATATATACATAAAAATAGATTTTTATAGATAAATATGCATTTTTGAAAGAAAAATATTACCAACAATACATTTTTGAAGAAAGAATTATCATAACATATTTTGGAAGGGAAAAAATTATTCTCAGCAAATTATTTTTGAATATAACACTAGTAGACATTTTCAGTTTTCTAAAATAAAAAAGGTTAAAAACAAAACATTTTCATTAAAATATGATTAAATCAACCTTCTCATTATAACCGGAGATTAAAAAATACCTTAAAACCCCACCTTTTTGGCATTAAATAACCCACAAAGTTGTTGATATGCCGTTAAATATAACACAACCTAAAAAATCTTGTAAAAACATAAAAGATCAAGGAGAGTCAGATAATCATTGATGCAAAAGATGAAGACGAATATTTTCCAGCAGGTTTATCGATGGATTGTATGTACGAGTTCCTCTTTAAATCTATGGGGAGCCTAATTCCAATTAGGCGTTCAAGGCAACAGGGATTTCATTAGAAAAACAGGGTTTGCTCAGGATGATGGAACGTTTCCAATTTGATTTTTGGGAGCCTGGATCTAACCAGCTATTTTTCCACATTGGATTCTTAGAGCTAGGTTAATGTGCATGTGCCAATACAAAAGATTCTTTACGCCCACTCTCACCCTAACACATGTTATGAGGGTGTGGCCAACTGTTAAAACGGGGTAACATAGGTTGATTGTGATTAGTGATGGATCTGTTTACGATTTGAACTATATTAATGACCTTAATTACGTCATTCTAGATCTAAACGCGACTCCTATCTTTCATCATTATAATTATTACCATTAATAAATAAAGGATATATTATCAATTATATTTCTGTATCGTAATTATTCTAAAGAGATACTGATAGGCATGAATATCTTACTAAGACTAGAAGCACCCGCTTCTAAATGGGTGATTATCGTTAAGTTGAGATCTGAACGGTATTTAATAAGATAAAAGTTCTCGAACACTATTTTTTATCTACTTTTATTATTTAAGACGAACAGGTTTTCTATGACCTCTGGTCAGAAGCTGAACTTTTGCAAAAAGTTAAAATTAAAATTAATAAATAACTCAGTCAGTTAAGTGCCATACGTGATACACGCTTTGGGCGATCATGTCTCGAAAGAAGATTGCCATTGCTTCTGCTGTAGATTGGTCGCCAGCCAAGACTATAGAACTCTGTTCTGTTATTTAACTGGAGAGAAGAGACGGATTAATACTTTTCACAAGGGTATTTGTGCGTAAGTGAATGCAATAAATAGATAGAGAAATTAGGCATGAATATCTTACTAGGACTAGAAGAGCACGCTTCTAACTGAATGATTTGTGTGTGTGTGTGTGTGTGTGTGTGTGTGTGTGTGTGTGTGTGTGTGTGTGTGTGTGTGTGTCTGTGTGTGTGTGTGTGTGCCTGTTTGTGCTAAAACATGCGTTTCCTAGCCAAATGGAGACGACAATTCTACTCCTGCAGCTTCCTCTCTCGCACTTCCCGCCTGTGGAACTCGCTCCCGTATTCTTACTTTCCTGACGGCTACAACCTCCAGAAATTGAAATGCAAAGTCAATACTCATCTACTAACCACTGGACTCTAGCTCTCTCCCCTCCCCTGTATAACCTTCCCTTTCTCTCCACCTATATATCTGTCATCGCACCTGCTTTCTCAGCTTTCTATTGTTCCTTTCTAACTAGTTTGTACTCCTCACTCTTTTCTAATTAATCTTCTTACTTTTATGTAACCCCCTGCACATCAGTGGCGTTTCCGCCTTGTTCGGGGTGAAATGATTAAAAAAAAAATACTTTCGCATTGAATGACATAATGCTAATTCAATAAAGCCAATTATGTTTAGGAAAATTAAACACTGGATATAATTTGAAATATTTTCAGTCTTTTTATAAAAATTCCGAATAGCAAACCTAGACATAAACACGCATATTAAAGACACACACACAGACTCAAAGGCACGTATTCCTGCACACCGACAACAAACACAAACTAACATTGTAAATATGTGCTTGGAAGTGTGTATATGTTTCTACAAATTCGTTTCGATATAATTTTCTTAATTTTGTTGTCACATTTTAAACCTATTTCGATATAACTGTCGGATTTATCTAAAGTCCCATTAGAAGTTTACATTGATTAATTCATAGAATAACATTATAAAAAGATTATGATCTTTTTTATTGACAGAAACGATGCAATGTTTTATTTATCTTTATTTTAGAAAGGATTATATAAATGTTTGTTGTGTCTCTTTCTATTACGAGGCAACGAAGTCTGAAATTGTTTAAAGATTAAACGCAGAAATTTAAGAAACCTCAATAAGTAAGAATAACACACACACACGCTTATATATATATATATATATATATATATATATATATATATATATATATATAATTATCCTAGGACATTCAGTTTATATATAATTGTATATACAAGAGATTATGAAAAATGTTTTCTTTCTTCCCAACTGTTCTGTTCCTCTTTTAAATAAGACCATGTACCAGTCATGTAGAAGTTTATTGACTGCTTTCTTGCCGATTTCGCCTCATAATCAGAGAACCGCTGTCCATTTAGACAGTTTTATGGTCCCAAACAATTGCAAGTCGTGAGTCTAATCACACTAGAACAGCAACAACCCATTTCTCTTTTAAATAATCCACTAGCATTAACGGAACCTACTTTGAATAGAACAAACAAGAGCCTGTATTAAACTGTAAGAAATAACATTTCTTGCCTGACCGTTTTCACAGTTTTTACAATAGTGAACATTCAGTCAGATCATATAAAATCTTCGTATTATTTGACCGTATACTCATTCACAGCAGCAGTTAAACTACCACTGCAAAGCCTGTCACTAAGGTCATTTTATTTTTCTTCCTTCTGTCTAGAATTACCATTAACTGTACTAACTCATCTATATGCAGTAATTCAACTTCAGTCTTTTCATTATGTTGTATATCACTTCTTCTTTTGGTATATGCCACGACAACGAAATAAATTTTGGACCAAAATGGCGATATTATTCTCAATAAAAAATGACGACGACAGCCACGACGAAGATTAAAACTTCAAACAATTAATCTTTTTCTCAAGGGGGCACCTCGAGGTGGTGTAATGGTTAGCAAGTTTGTCTTGCTAAAACCATTATAACTGAGTAATGACTTCGATCCGCACTAGGTGTCCTATACATTCAAACTTGTGCCACATCTAAGCTGCACTTAGATAATCACAATAATATTCTTCTCAAGGAGAATGACAGAACATATAAATTTCAATCAAAATGAAAATATTTTCTAATAAAATCGACGGACCATAAGCTGCAACCCATTTAGCGAGAATAAGTTCGAACCGAAATTTGAGTATGTTTTTTACATGATAAATTGACGGATAATATAAATTTGTCCCAGAGTAACTTGCTTTTTTACACTGCAAAATGACAGATTTCAATAAGCATATATATAAAATATACAATTATATTTTATTCATTCTTCGGTGACTTAGCGTAGAGATTGGGGTAGTATAGTCTGAGGTATCGCATGCGTATACTAGAACAGCGGGCGCTGCACCCGGCTTCTATGTTCTTAACTCAACTGCTGTCTGCAAACTGCTCTCTCTCTCTCTCTCTCTCTCTCTCTCTCTCTCTCTCTCTCTCTCTCTCTCTCTCTCTCTCATTTTCCTCATTTTCACTCATGGCATGTCCCACTTCCGGTGCAATTTCTCCCAAGTTATGCACTAACATATTTGACCTCTGTTCGTCAAAACAAAATCCAGATTTCGCCAGCTGCATTTCGTACTTATTTACATCCTCCTGCGTTGCCCAATGCAAAATACACTTCTTGGCAAAATTCAAGCGTATCTTCTTTTTGTGGGACACACGGTATTATGGTCTGAAAAAAGAAAAAGAGATAAAAATTTTGTTGACGCACGTGTTATGATCTGCCCGTGTGAACTCCTGACAATGAATGTTGCATGTTTTTGTGTGAAGAGGAGAAAAGTAAGTTCGATTCTTATTGGTTTAGAAAGAATGAATTAATAATAATAATAATTGATATAAATATTTTTTTTCATAATTGTTTTTAACATAGAAATTAATTTTAACTATGTTTTTTATTGAAAACCACACCGTGATGATATAATTATTTTTTCAATTGTGTATTTATTTATGGGCACGACAAGGGTTTTACTTTGTCCTCACTCCGTATCTGCATGTGTCAGTTTTTGTATCTGCGTGTGTCGTAGTAAACAAACTAAAAATGTTCCTAAAAGCAATGTTCAATCATCGGAATATTCTTGACTCAATTAAGAACTTTTACCAAGCTTAGAAACTACGCAGACCCTGGATAAGACCTCGCTGATTTTTCATGAAAAGTAATGTTTTATTTACAAAATTAGTAAGAAATTTATCCCTGAAAGTATTGTTCGTCCCTAGCCACTGCTTTTTTCCCATCTTTCTTGCAGTATTTGAATTCCACGTCGGACAAAGATACATTTTTAAGCTAACCACGCATCGACCCATAAGAATGGAAGTGATGCCATGTACTATCGATTGAAACGAGTGATAATCGGACCAGGCAATATCTGGCAAATATGGCAAATGGGGTAAAACTTCCCCTACAAACATTTCACCCGTTTTGCCTAGCATTGACATTTTGCAAAATGACTATATCGTATCTCTGCTCACATAGCGGCTTTATTCTTCAAAACTCAAACGCATCAGTTATAGTCGATAGCAATCTCCCATGATGGTTTCTGTCGGTCTGAGTAGCTCTTAATAAACTACACCCGGCTGATCCCACCAAATGCAGAGCTGAAACTTTGTCGCCGGTGATGAGGCATGGACGAGCTTACTCCATTATCTTCTAAGCTTAGAGTTATCGTTGTGTATCCACTTTTCATCGCCAGTAACGATACAATGCAAAACACTTTGCTGTTGAAGCAGGTAATCAAGCATGACAAAAAGGCTTTTCGACGTCTCTTGGATTCAACTCGTACGGTACACAATGTCCTTGCTTTTGAATCATTCCCAATGCTCTCAAACGCTCCGAAACTGTTATATGATCAAATCTTAATGATTTTGTAAGTTCAGCTTAAGTATTCATGAAGTGATGCCGCCAATTCTTCGTCTTAAGTCTTTGTCGGTGTGATGTTTTCAACATCATAATTATTATATTTGAAGCATCTAAACTAATCTCTGCATCTTGTTTCCGACATAGCATGGTTGCCGTAAAGCTCAACAAGATATTTGTGTGCTACAGCTGAAAATTACCTGAGAATAAAGCAGATTGCTTTTGAATAAAGTAGTGCAGTAAAATTATTTATAAAGTAATGCCTCCAGTTTTTCGTCTTCAAACTTCTCCATCTGCCAGAGCGTACTTTATCTTCAACATCAAAATCATTATTTTTCAAACGTCTAAACCAATTTCTGCATGTTGTATCCGACAGAGTATGGCAGACGTAAGTCTCAAAAAGAATTCTGTGTGTTTCAGCTGCAGCTTTATTTTGAATAAAGTAGCAGTGCAGTGAAATTCCTCGCAAATAGAGTTTCTTTGGCACGAAATTTGACATGTTCAAGACTATGAAAAATGAAGTTGTTTCCAGTTCGGCTAAATGAAGGTAGCATTCTAAAAGTTGAATAAAGTATTAAGAAACAGGACAATTTCGCTAGAAACAAAGAAGAGAGTACTAGATTGATATGTGATGTCAGTTTTTCAATATGGTAGTGAATGCTGATCAATATCATCGAAGATGAAAGAAAAAAAGAAAAACTTTAAGCAACTGAAATGTGGTTCTACAGAAGGATGTTGCGAATATCATGGATCGAGCATGTGAGCAATTATGAGGTTTTGGAAAGGATGGCAACGAAAAGGAAATTAATACAGCAAGAGACAACTGAAATTCCTGGGACATGCAATGAGGAAAGAAGCCTCAGAGAACATGATACTGACAGGCCAGATAGAGGGAAAAAGAGGCAGGGGAAAGCAACGGATAACGTATTTGAAGGACCTAATCAGGTGGATGACGGAACGAGGATTGCATGATGTAACAGGAGAAGGTGTACTAAGAGCCACCAGGGATAGGGAGACGTGGAAAACCATGATCGCCTACGTCCTGAAAGGACATGGCACATAGAAGAAGAAGAAGAAGAAATAACATGAATTCCAAGTTTGCATATAGTACTTCCTTATGGAAGCGTCTTAGCATCTGAAGCTATACGCACACAGTTCTGGGAACGCCATCTGCTAGAAGACAGTAAGAATTTATTCAATGTCCTAATGCAAATTTCAAACCAAAATTTGTCTACTGTTGACCAGCTAATGTTATTATCAATATATCGTTATTTTAAAGCGGTTTCTTTATCTATCACGGAGGAAATGAATGGAAATGTTTTATCGGAGCCTAAACATATAGCAGCATTAGAACCACACTTTAGACAAGAAAAAAAACCAATTATACTGGAAATACAACGAGAAGTTTCTTTTGAGCAGAGATAAAAATGCTGATTAAAACAGTTTGAAAAGTGTTTGCTTCTGATGAACGTACACCAGCAGCACAGCGAAAAGATCTTGAAGATTTACAGGCTCGCACAACATCAGGGCAGAATTTAAAAGCATTTCCGAAAATGACTTTCTCGAAAGTGATATCATCATGGATAGCGTATATTCCAGGGTATGCAAAAGCGAGACTAGCTGCTCAGTAAATGTAAACTGTAGGAACATCAGAAACAAAATGATGGAATCAGTTATGGCCGAATAGTGAAACAAGCACTGTGGAATAAAAGTAGCATAACAGAGAACAACAGTGCAAAATATGGCGACTGAAAAACATCAGCATACTCGCTGATCTTTAATAACCAACTCAGTAGGCCTAGCATAGAAATGGACACCACATGGCAGCCTTTTAATTTAAAGAGATAGAGCATTATACTAAATATCACTACTTAGTTTAATAATTGTAATAATCATTTAGTTCAGATAATTATTATTCAGTGTAAGGTTATATATTTCTCTTCATTGTCTTAAATGAATCAAAGTTGGTTACGTTAATCAACTTAATTATCGACTCTGAGTTCAATTTCTGTCTCGGGTATTGCAATAATATCAAAAGACAAGATAATAAAAATCCGAATGAACTAGAAAAAAGCAATTAATATATGTTATCTCCTTTGTCATCGCCTTTAGAATGTGGACAATTATCCGACATAGAGTGAATAAAGTGTGCAAGTTCAAATTCCCTCACCGTGACAAACGGATAATAGACGCCTGAAAAAGAACGGATTATACGAGAGTCAAAATATTTTGACTCTAACAAAAATTAGGATAACTGCCCAAGTAGGTCCGGGTTTAATAATCATAGACATTGATTTATAACCATACGCCTTTCCGGCAAAAGAGACGAAGAATATCAGTTTCGACTGAAATAATTCCTAGTGATCTTCAAAGGCCTGCCAATATGCTCCAAACAAAGCAAAGCGATCCTTTGATTGAGCAAGATTTATTCGTCTCAGAATGAGAAGGAAAATTAAGATACGGCCAATTTCTAAGGTTCTGTTTTACCTAACGGGCTAATATGACACAACCTTTAAGCCTGATACAAGTTTTCATTAAGAAATCATAGAACTCCGATGAAATATAGTACCTACAAAAATAAATCTATTAATTCCTAACATTTAGTAATATGATATAACTTGTGACAGACTTGACTGTGAAAGGTCAGTGAAATGCATAAATATATATATATATATATATATGTGTGTGTGTGTGTGTGTGTATATAAGTGTGTGTGTGTGTGTATAAGTGTGTGTGTGTGTATGAGAGAGAGAGAGAGGGAGATAAAGTGTGTGTGTGTGTGTGTGTGTGTGTGTGTGTGTGTGTGTGTGTGTAAAAATTCAGACAGAAAATGAATGCATTAGTAAAAACACAAAATGAAAACTTTCCTTACCAACGTGTTTCGGGTCCTGGGTATGACGATAAACTGCATCCAGCTGCAAGGCCTCTTATTGGGAGATTGTGAGGAGCATGGAACCACCTCTTAATTGCTTTTGTTCCCAGGTCCATCCTAACCCGGAATGATAACATCTGTTAGGGCCCCAGCAATGGGCAAATATTTGATCCCAAAAGTCAGGGATCAGTTTATGTATTGACTATATTATAGAATCGTTCACCCCACTTTTTTTTATCTATATTTATATATGTTGTTCCTCCCACTCCCACCCTAATCTAATAGAAACAATCTACATTATCTATATATATAAAAGTGACGATGTTGTGTATTTGCTATGTAAATTCATCATATGTTTTTTATTCTTATTATTCCTTAAACTACTTGATTGAACTGGGCTAAACTGCTAGTTTATTATAAATAATATATATATATATATATATATATATATATATTATTTAAATGAGCGAGAATTTTCTGTAAATTTCCGTTAGAAATGTCTATTCTAAATATGGACATGTGAGCGTCTGTGTAAAAAAAATTTGGTGGGGGATATTTTGAGGATCAACTGTTGTACCATTTGGGTCTGACGAGCCGCAATAATAACATAATTATGTCGGGAAATATGTATTACCCATTGAAATTGTAATAAATCAAAAATCTTTTCTATGTTAAATTAAATAAATGAATTCAACATTGAGTTCTTTTGCGTTCGTCTCTGAAATTCTTGATTTGCACAATGTGAATTAATCCATAGCGGATGGAACAAAATGAAGCTACTTTGAAAACATTACTTTAAATTCAGCAAGAACTTCAACCCTGTTTACATTTCGAAGGGGAAATACAAAAATCCAACCGTCTGGACATAACTACATTTTCTATCTCAGATAAATTAATATTAGACAGATTAATTATATGTCTATCCAATGAAAGATTCTCAAGACCAAATAGTTTTTTGATTAGACTGTTGTTGCAAATTATTCTTTCTGGCAAAAGTTTTCTCTTAGAAATTTAATCTGCATTTAAAAATTTAATCTGCATTTAGTCAGATATTTTGTAAAACGAAAAAGCATTAACAAATGAAAAAATTTAGTACCCGTTCGATTTTTCCATCATTTTTTAAATACCCTATTTTTCTATATTTCTGAGATGTGGTAGTTTTACAGTATTACGTCGTACAAATGGCAACAAAGATGAGGACAATAGTCCGAATAATGTAAATACTGTACCGTCTGTCCTATCATAATAAAGGTTTATCCATCATAAGATTAGATGTCAGTGCAAAGCTGGTTGGGGGTGTCTTACATTGGAATCGAGAATGAGCCAACATGTTCCGAAATATGTTAGGTGACATTTACGTTCATCATACTAGTGTGTTGCAATCAGCATGCGGGTCAGCGATTGGACAACACGGATTGGAAAATGAGTCATGCTAGTCACGTTTTACGTTGGACTCATTTTCTATTTTGTACGCGGGGGGGGGGGGTCAAACATCATTTGTTAATTTTGGAAGCCATATGCCTTAAATTGCTGCAACCAATACTTTTCAAACAAAAAGACAATTTTTGCAATCTCTACATATATTTGGACATATATGAGCGATGATTTTTCTTTTTTATGCCCTGCTGATTCATTTACTGACTTTCTTTATTTACGTATTTATTTTAACCGTAAAATTATTCATTTTCTGAATTGACGTATTCATATTATTCGTAATTGTAAAGGTGTTCTATCCTTATCACTATGAATTCTTCTCTTTCTAGTCTAATGTAATTAAAACTGTGCTAACGATTGGTAGCTAAAGGCAGCCTAGATCCTATTATTAAAAAATCAGCATAAAATTGTGTTTATTCAGATCTATCTAAACTTATTTATAAATGGAAATTTGTCTGTGTGTGTCAGTGTGTGTGTGTAACCGTTACCTATAGATTCCGAAACGGCTGAACAGATTTTCTTGAAAATTTACACAGTTGTACTATAAGCGTCTGCGAGTGTTCTTAGCGAGGTTTTGTGTCGAGGTACCCCCGATAAATATCGAAATTTGATAATCGAAAAAATCGGGTTATAGAAGGAGTGGTCCGATTTTAATCAAATTTGATAAACACATAGAAAAAGACATAAGAAACGATATTCAGAAGTGTCAAGGTTGCAGTTCTTACAATAGTGCAGAAAATCGAAAATATATATTGGCTCTAAGTAGGTATAATTTGGTTCTTAGTCTCAGCAATGATACTATTTACTCAGAGGACTTATTTAGCCTTCAAAATTCAGTTTACGACGAAAAAAATGTATTTGATATCGATACCAGGAAATCAAAATTTGACTTACATCCATTCATTTTTCTTTCACTCTACGGTTTCGCTTTAACTGGAAACAACTATTGTTTTTAGTCTTTCGTACCAATGTCCACAGAGTCTGAGCTCCAGGACCATGGATTAGTTTTAATGCTTTCATTACACCCGAGCAACGCCGGGCTATAGTGCTAGTATATATATACGCGAAACGCTAACATTTTTGTGTAGTGATAGTATGAATTTATAAACCATTGTAACAACTAGTACAATATAATGGTCTACGTTGTATCGTGCACTCTTTATAAAAGTAAATGCATGAACAGTAGGTAAAAAAAACCTCCGAGTTCCACAACTCTGTTACAATATATATATATATATATATATATATGTGTGTGTGTGTGTGTGTGTGTGTGTGTGTGTGTGTGTGTGTTCTAATGTGATGGATATCGGCTCTGAATTCAAAATCGCAGTACCGAGTTCAAATTACCCTTGAATTCTTTGCATTCACTTATCGTCAATACCGTTGAGAAAGGTATGAATTGTAGCTCCTCTACTTCTAGCCATAAGTTGATTGGATTCTATAACCTTGCTTGACATAACTCGAAAGAGATATGGCACTTAACTGACTGATATATATATATATTGGTCGAGGTTCGATCCTGGCCAGAAGCAAGTGGATGTGTCTAGCGACACTGATGAACTGTGATACACCAAAACAGGCTCATTTGTGAATGACTAATATATTCTGCTCTCATTACGATTGAGCTCTTTAGAAAAGAAAATTTTAAAAATAGTTTCCACTTCTGCGATATATGCGTGACTCTTCAGAAATGAATTGAGTTCTTTCGGTGACTGGAGTTAAAATTCCCATTCGCTGATTCCATGCGCCTATGGCTTAGGGGGTAGAGACTCCGACTGACACCAAGTCGGTCGAGTTTCAATCCCTGCCTAGAAGCAAGTGGATGTGCCTACACATACTGATGAGCTATGATATAGCGAAAAATGCTTCTATGTGGATGAATAATATATATATATATATGTGTGTGTGTGTGTGTGAGTGGAGTCTGTTTTAACATTCTTGATTAGATAAAACTAAAGGAACATTTTTCAAGTAATTCTATACTTATTTTTACATATAAACTTATTAATAAAAAATCCGCTTTCTTTAACTTCCATAACTATTAGTATTACTTCAGCCTACAAAGCATCTTCTTGTATTAACCGCTGCCTCTGTAACTAACAAAGTATTTTATTGATTCAAGATAGTAGTAAAAAATAATTGATGAGCAACCAAAATTATTTAATGCAAAATTTATCACGGTAGTATATAAAGTAAATTCTAATTTAAGATACTCAACAAAAATCCTCTTAATGTATTATAAACAGATGCAGTTGAATTATATAACAACTGGCAAAGTCATGAACATTTTAGTTTTTAGATATCAAATTAGATAGCTATTTCCAACATCTTAGAATATGTATACATATATCTTGTATTTATACACATTTCTCTTTAGTTTAGACAGAAAATGATCAAGATAAATATTTTTAAATCAACAAACATTGTGTTAATTAAGTTTTACTGATCGATTTTTCCAAATTACGAATAATTCCACCTAGGCAAGATGAAAATTCTATCGGAAATTATCAGAATTTCATTTCAGAAGAAAGGAAATATTGTCCAGTTGTTCGACCTACTTAAAAAAATCATCAAGATAAGAGCATTTACCAGTCTCTCTCACCGGAGTGAGTTGTAATAAAACGTTGTGGAAACCACTCACCCACCCACTCACCCCCTACCCCCCCCACACACTTACGCACACATGTAATTGCATGCACTATGTTCAGTATGTAATCATTGTGTATTTGAATAAATGTAAGCTGTCTGTTGATTAGGCCGAAATAGCCAATCAAATCAAAGGTAAGTGAGCAATCTTTTTACCGCCAATTTGTGACGGTGTTTAAACCCCTTTGCGCAAAAAAAAAAAAACTAGTTATTTGGAGCAGACATTCATCAAATCAACAACATGACAAAAACGCTAAGAGTCATAACGCCCAACTCATTCTGTGATCCAAATTCTATCTTCTGTTCACCTAATACTAAGAACATTATTCCTGAACTTTCATATATAAACAATTTTCCTCAACAGAACTATATTTATTTTTCTTAACATTGTGTGAACTCTTCAACTCAGTCCTACTCTTAAAACCGTAACAATTATTTTCACGCAGACAATGGGAGGCAATTCATACGCGACCATTTATGTACATTATGTATGTTTATTGGAGTAGATAGATCTATCTATCGCCCGGTTCACACTCCACCCACGTCTATTGAACAGGTTAAGAGACTCATCCCTTGTTCCCTGTTTAGGATGTGGTTTCCGGCTTTCTCTTTTCAAATCTTCTCACTTTGTTTTTTTTTTTTCAATTGGAGTAGATAGATCTATCTATCGCCCGGTTCACACTCCACCCACGTCTATTGAACAGGTTAAGAGGCTCATCCCTTGTTCCCTGTTTAGGATGTGGTTTCCGGCTTTCTCTTTTCAAATCTTCTCACTTTGTTTTTTTTTTTCAATTGGAGTAGATATATCTATCTATCGCCCGGTTCACACTCCACCCACGTCTATTGAACAGATTTAGAGGCTCATCCCTTGTTCCCTGTTTAGGATGTGGTTTCCGGCTTTCTCTTTTCCAATCTTTCCACTATTACGTAGCCCCCTGCACATCAGTGGCATTACCGCCTTGCTCGGGGTGATACGATTAAAAAAATATGTTAATACATTGTTTCGTTACAAACTGATGCATTGTCAACTTTATTTCATCTTCTTTCCTGTTCAATCCTAGAATTTTAATACTCATAAAATATAAATGGTGGGTTGTAACGATTTGGGTAGAAAGTCCATTGGGAAGTGGCCTTGTGCCAGGCAGATTTCCATAGAGAAAATATTCCCAGTAACCTTGCAGTAATCCGTAGAAATATAGATTACAATCGAACAAGCCCCCACAAGGTTAGCTTTTAAAGTGGGGACACGAGCGTCAAAGATTAGTCAGCCACTGCTGATGGGGAAACAAGGCGCAAAGAATTATCAAGTTCGCTAGAGATAAATGTTAAGTTTTGTAGAACTAGTTAGTGTGACTTCGGCAAAAAGTGTTGTGACGTCTTCAAAGTGTGTTGTGACGTAATTGTTATGTGGGTATTTTCTTTTTCCGTTTTATATACACATTTGAGTACGCTATCGTAGAACTAGTTAGCATGACTTCGGCAAAAATGTTGTGACGTCTTCAAAGTGTGTTGTGACGTAATTGTCATGTGTGTATTTTCTTTTTCTGTTTTATATACACATTTGAGCTCGCAATCGTTGAACTAGTTATTGTGACTTCGAATAAAGTGTTGTGACGTCTTCAAAGTGTGTTGTGACGTAATTGTCATGTGTGTATTTTCTTTTTCTGTTTTATATACACATTTGAGCTCACAATCGTTGAACTAGTTATTGTGATTTCGAATAAAGTGTTGTGACGTCTTCAAAGTGTGTTGTGACGTAATTGTTATGTGGGTATTTTCTTTTTCCGTTTTATATACACATTTGAGCACGCTATCGTAGAACTAGTTAGCATGACTTCGGCAAAAATGTTGTGACGTCTTCAAAGTGTGTTGTGACGTAATTGTCATGTGTGTATTTTCTTTTTCTGTTTTATATACACATTTTAGCTCGCAATCGTTGAACTAGTTATTGTGACTTCGCAAAAAGTGTTGTGACGTCTTCAAAGTGTGTTGTGAGGTAATTGTCATGTGTGTATTTTCTTTTTCTGTTTTATATACACATTTGAGCACGCAATCGTAGAACTAGTTAGTGTGACTTCGGCAAAAAGTGTTGTGACGTAATTGTCATGTGTGTATTTTCTTTTTCTGTTTTATATACACATTTGAGCACGCAATCGTAGAACTAGTTAGCGTGACTTCGGCAAAAAATGCTGTGACGTCTTCAAAGTGTGTTGTGACGTAATTGTCATGTGTGCATTTCCTTTTTCTGTTTTATATACACATTTGAGCACGCAATCGTTGAACTAGTTAGTGTGACTTCGGCAAAAAGTGTTGTGACGTCTTCAAAGTGTCTTGTGACATAATTGTCATGTGTTTATTTTTATTTTTCTGTTTATATACACATTTGAGGACGCAATCGTTTAAATTATTATCATTTTTATTATTGGTGTTTTGTTTTCTTTTTTTCTTATTTTGATTATTTTTGTCTCTGAGGGAAATACATAAACTCGCAAAATTAATTTGTTTCCGAATCTCTACTTTGGTCAGGTTGATTCATACTTGGCACTGTTTCATAATGAAATCTTCACACGGAATTAGAAATTTTCTTATCTCCTGCTTAACTAAAATATATTTTTCTGAAATCAGGGAAAAAATTCTGTAGCAATTACTTTATTTTCCTATATCGAGTATTTTCCTACGTTTAATTTTAATTGTAAAGCTAGAAGGAATTTTTGAAAGAAAGATAAAAAAAAATTTAGTTAAAATTTCGAAATACGATTAATATAAACGGTTTTATTAAGACCATGCTTCAGGTAAGGATCGTCTGACATTAGTTTTTCTTTTTCATTACGTTTATTATTTTCGTGAAGTTTTGCAAACACATTAAATTCCATTTACGGAAAAAAAAATTAAATTATTGAACTACCTCTCAAACAAATAAGCACTCTTATAAGAAAGAGAGGTAGATTGAGAAAAGGTGCGTCTGTGTGTATAAGGGAGAGAACAACTATAAAAAGGAGTATGAAATAAATTGTATGTGACCGGATGCGAAAAATAGAGATAGAATGAGGATGACCGAGAGAGAACATGTCTGTGCCTGTGAGTGCGTCTCTGAATGAATGAATCTGTGCGAGAATTATTTACATTATTTACATTGGTCTATATTCAGACACTTTGAACTTCTTCAGGTAATTAAAATTTCGAACTGAATCCTTTTTTCGTTCACCGGGAGAGATTGTTCTAGTTACTCGAGTCATGCCACTTCCAAATGTCTTAGTATTTTGTTATCTCTCTTTAACTAAACTCTCTAAGTTATTTTTTCACCTCTGCTGTAGCCAGGTATTGCAGTCACAACATGGCCCAGTGGATAATATCGTTGGTTTGATCCAATGACATGGTCAAAGGAATTGTGAATATGGTATACACAAATTAGGACAACAGTCCGAAAAATGTAAATAGTGTAAATCATTATAATATTTTATCTGAGAAATTAAAACACGTCCTGTAGAAGAGACACAGGGAAGCCACATTGCGCCGGTAAGAAAGTGACTGTATCTGAACCGCCAAGTCGGGATCGATCACATTACAGATTCTTTGTTGGATTTTGTCAAGGACCCCTAGGTGGATAGCAGGAGCACCCGACCAGATATGACAGCAATATTTAATGCACGGGCGGATGGTAGATTTATATATGTGCAGGATTGTTTCGGCCGGGAAAAACTTCCTGGCCCTACAGAGAGAACCGACTTTCTTAGCAACAGATTTAGCTATGGAATCTATATATTAATTCCACTTGAGGTCTGTTGTGAGAGTTAACCCGAGGAGGTGCAGTGTTTTGCTTCAAATAGAGATTGACAGAAAATTAACAGGAAGTGAAATAAAGAGGGAAAACACAAGCAAACAGATGGTCGCCGTGAAAATAGTTTGGAAATTCTTCTTCTTCTTCTTCTTCTTCTTCTTCTTCTTCTTCTTGCCATTCGTAAGATGGGTTATCATGACTATAAACAACTTTTGTGATTTTCTCTCCCTGTGTAAAATTTGTCCTTTTGTTATCTCTCCTAGTTCCTGTTCTACCAACCATTTACACAAGCTTTTTCGGTAAGTCAACAGCTACTTCGATCTGTTTTATTTCTTGTGAGCGTCAAATTCGCCTATCCCCCTTTCATCATTATTCATCTTAAAAATATAAATTGGATATTTCTGATTTTATGTACCCTATTTGTTTCAATTATTCTTAAATTTTCGTCGCTGAAGACATTGAAACTGAAGATATCTGTTTCATATGTTTTTTTTTTCTTTTTACAGATAAGCGGATATCTGAAGTCAGTTAGTCAGTTAAGTGCAATACGTGATACACGCTTTGGGTGATCATGTCTCGAAAGAGACATGACTGACTGGGCAAAAGATTATCCCGCAGTAGTTTGCCATTTTTTCTGCGGTAGACTGGTTGCCTGTCAAGGCTATAGAACCCAATATGTCCTATTTTTTTAACCCATAGCTAGAGGGAAGAGACTGATTAATACATTTTCCAAGGGTATTTGTGTGTAAGTGAATGCAAAAGAATTCAACTGGAATTCGAACGCGGATCCCCGATTTGTCGTTCCGAGCCGATATCCATTGCCCGTCAACGCACATCTGAAATAACATAGGGATAATGACAAGAAAACATACGTATATTTTTTAACAGAACAAGATAAGAAATATATTTCCAAATTTACACATTTGAAGTTTCAGTCGTGTGTTTCAGGAAAAGTAGCCAAACATTAAATGTTCGTTGCTTCGATGAATTGTCAAGAGCAGAAAATATTCATATTAAATCATCAGACAAAATGTAGTGATCCAAAATATTTAAAACAAATCTGGAGAATTCGTTTTTCACATAAAAGATATACGGTTGTATTAAACATAAATAAAAAAAAATACATTTATGAGATATTTAGTTTCCAAGTTGAATAGAGTTCTTTGAAATTCCACTGCTCTCATTAGATTCGGATAATTTGTCAGCGAGTAATTTGAACCCGGGGTTATTCAGACGCATGGGACTCTGTCTTTCTTTGCTGTTAACAGAAAGCACCACGAATGAGAAAGTCAAATGTTAGTGAATGTGGATCGCCGGTACATTTGTGTCCGGTCGACGGCCTGAGAATCTCCTGCTACATTGTGACTTGCTGCTCTCTATGCACTCTGCTCTTTTCCACTGATTCAACTTTCTTCATCTATCTATAGCAAAAAGCGAATTGACATCGGCTCGCTACTTTTTTCTCAGTTTGTACGTCGCACCCTTTTTTTATTGGTCTGAATAAATTTCACACAGCACTCAAAATTATGAATTTGTCTTTTCTTCAGCCTAGAGTCAATTCATTTTTCTATTGCTCAAAAATAAATTTTCGCACTAGTTTGCAAATTAGAAAATAGTGAAGAACAAAAGAGTTATTTTTATTTCGTATTCATCACATATATGCATTAAATCTGATCTATATCTATTTTTGGCAATATTAATTTAACAAAAAGCAATTTTAACGACCATGTGTTTTAATAGATATCTAATTTAAAATTGTTTGTTTAACTCAAAGACACAAACGTTTGAATACTTTAACTAAACATAAGTTAAGACTACAATGAAAATGTAAATATTGGTCACGTTAAGTGTCTATACATGACTCCGGTCATAACGTGGCTTTTTTGGTGTAGCAATCTTGCTCTTCGGGAAGGGCATTCCTTGCCTAGGAGTAAGATCGCTCCACTAAAAAAGCCACATTCAGTAGACTGCAAACTCCAACTCCAGGATAAATATTTTAAGAAGAATCTGTTTTAATAAGCATTAGTTTTAATTAGCATTAAATTTAACAAATGTTTTCAAAGAAAAATAGAATCTTTAAAAGATATCTACTTGCTTTAATGGATGCCACATTTTTTTTATGATACCTTGCACTAAACAACTTAGATATATGTTTTAACGTATAAATTTTAATACAGAAACTAGCTTAGCATTATTTGCATCATATATATTGAATTTAACAGAAGACATGTTTTATGATACCTGGCACCTAAACAACGTATACAAATCTAGGAGAAGATCACGAATAGCCTTGAAAGACAATTCGCGTTTCCTCAGGATTTTCTAATTTTCAGCTGACATGAAGTCGAACGAGTCTATAAAAACAACAGCTAAGAAAGTTGTTTAACTGTGATGTGATAGACAATTTAGATCACCAGAATCAATCTTACGGCATTATATGTCTACCATTCATTATTGCTATGAATATTGCTGCCACAGCCGGTCTGGTAAACATACTGTATAATTAGATATTCTTGATAAAATCCAAAAAAGAATCTACAATGTTATTAGTCCTGACCAGTTATCTCAACTGCAGTCCTTGTCTCACCGCCATAACATAATTCCCCTGTACCTTTTCTATAAATACTTTCATGGGGATTGTTCTAATGAACATTCCGAAATGGTATCTAGACTTTACTAAGCGTAGTAACAGTTTGGCAGCAACGTCTCATCATTGTGCACTTCAAATGCTCTTTCTTCTGCTGCATCGACGAGGTGGCAGGACGATGATAAGTGCTCAAATATCCGCGCTAATAGATATCAAGTTCAAAAATGACAAACACAATCATTAATTAGAAGAAAAGAGAGAAGAACAATAGAAAAGACAGAATAACAATAATTAGAAGAGAGGAGTCGGTAAGCTGTTAGAGTCGAGGAAAGCACAGTCCGTTAATAATCATCAATGGCATTCCGAATTATTTGCAACCTCCTCATGTTGACGGAAGCCGGCGTAGATGCGGCACAAGGGCAACGTGAGTAAAACCGAGACCGTAAGATTGGACAAACATTCTTCTCTGCATTTCTACAGAAGAAATTCTATGCTTTATCGGTGCCTAGTCTGGGTTCGACTGCACCCTAAGGAAGAGTCCCACCAATTAAACGACTGACAAACACAGACAATCCACTAAGACTGTGAATGACAGTCCAAAGTATCAACCACCTCTCCACATGGGTACATGCCTGAGGTAGATACAAGGCCATTATAGCGGGAACACCAAGACCTTAAGCCCGGACAAAAATTCTTGTCAACATTTCCCCTTTTCTTTCTTTCAAATGTTCGTTTTTACTTTTAGTAAACGGGAAGGAAATACAGATGTTGAGTCAAGGATAATATTTTTCCAAGTGAGTTTCTAAAAATCTATTAGCGTCTTTAATCTGAGCATCAGAGACAGTTTGGTTTCACTCTGGAAGAGTTAATTAAACGAATGTTTACACTGACCGGGACAATAAAAGTGACACAGGAGCTTGTCAATAAAAATTTCATTTGTCATATCTTGCTTTGATGATTGCGGGATGTCACTGTCTTGTTTAACCACACATTTCGACGTAAATCAAGCGCCATGCATTAGAGCAAAGAGTTCAATAATGTCATTGTAGGTCATTCTAAGTAACTTGTGAAATCTCGAAGGCTATATATATATATATATATATATATATATATATGGTACTGTGCAAAAGGACAAGAACTATTTTTTCTCATATGAGGCATCAAAATAAAGTTTAAAATCACCCCTGTTCTAACACTTTTGCACACTACCGTTAGTGTGCAAAAGTATTAGAACAGGAGTGATTTTTCTAAAAACCTCACTGATATTTAAATACAGCGTGACAAGCCAAGTGAAATTGCTAATAAATATTGATTATTGAAAACTTGGTGTAAAAGAAATATATTAGAAAGAAGTTATATTTAATGTTTCTTATTTTCTATTAAACAAGTTATTTTGAAACTACTCATTATTCTATTAACCTTGGATATGACTGACTTTTTTTTATTTCCCCCTCTCGAATGGATAAATCTAATATTACTTTCCAAGATACACTTTGGGAACAAATGCAAGCTGCTTGGCAGGAGACACCATTACATACATTGAAGAAGCTTGTGATGTCAATGCCTGACAGAACGCAGGCTGTGATCAAAGCAAAAGGCTATTATACTAAATATTAAATTTATTTTGTTACAAGTATTTTTCTTGTTAAAGAATTTGTTGAGTAAATCAAATAAAATTACTTTAATTAAATTATTTTCTGTCAACATGCCTCATAAAATATAAAATAGTTCTTGTCCTAATACTTTTGCACAGTACAATATATATATATATATATATATATATATATATATATATATATAGAGAGAGAGAGAGAGAGAGAGAGAGATATTGAAATATTTAATTTTCTTAATGAAAAATTAATTTTAAAAATTAATTTTTAAATAATTATTAACCGTCATTTTTAATGGATGCATGTGTTTCACTTGTCATATGTTTTACTCTTAAGTAATGAACTTAATAAAAATCCACTAGAAGTTCTAATAAAGAAAAATGTCCTTCCCGCAGGGAATCAAGTAACCCTTTACATGTAACCCCTTTACATTTAATCAAGAAAACTATTCATATATTCTAAGCATACTTTTACCAATTTGGCCACAAGAATGCATCGTGATAAAAGTAAGCTAAATTACGTATTTAAGAAAATACACATCTTTTATTTGTTGGTGGAATGGATAACCTGTAAGAAAAGAACTAATAATCCTTTCAAATATTGTGCCATCATTTTTGACGGCAGGGGCACACTCATAGAACAATGAAAATAAGGAAATCAATCCGAACTATGCTAATTGTGTAAATAAACATTCATTGTATTCTTCATTTGTATGTATAATAAAAACTTACAACTGCATTTACTCATTTGCCACATGGTTTCATCATAATCTTATCTCATTTTGCCTTATCGACTTTGCTGGTTAAAGCTAATTTTATGTCTGGTAGATTAAAAAAATAACAAAAAGAATAGATGTCATGCACTAATGTATTTAATACTTTCAGCATCCTTGCGTAGTAAGAATTAATCTAAGAAAGAAAAAATGTGACTTAGTGATTATTAAATCCAGGGAGAAACTTTTGTAGTATAATATATATATAGATATATATATATGTATTAGTGTTTTAAAAATCATTTATATTAAAGAAACTATTTTTTATATAAAAAAGTAACTCTACTACCATCATAATTCAAATGCAATATCAGACTAAACTAGATGTAGAATTTTGCAGGTATTAGATCCTCATTGCAGAGACAGTACCTGGTTTTTTCACATTAATAATTGTCTACTGCGGTGGCTATCGGCTCGAAAGATGAAATCGGAGAGCCGAGTTCGAATTCCAGTTGTATTCACTCAACTGCAAATAATTTTGGGAAAAGTATTATCCCATCACTTCTCTCTCCAGCAGTGGGTTAAATAACAGGACATATCAGGATCTATAGTCTTGGTTGGCAATCAGTCTGCACTAAGTAATGATAACCTACTGCGGGAAAATCTTTTGCCCAGTCAGTCATGTCTCTTACGAAACATGATCGCCCAAGCATGTATCATGTATGTCATTTAACTGAGTAAGACAGAATCATGAGTAAAGAATCACGATGGAATACATAACAATATGGTTGCGCGGGGGGTACATCAAACACGAAAAGAACACAATTCACGAGTCAAGCGTATCAAAGGAAATGAAATGATTCAAATTCACTTATATGAAGAGAGAACAACAATGGACAGCGGGGAAGAGAAACAAATATCGGTTAGACAAAAATAGCACGTAGCTTCAACGTGCAAAAATACGCACCATTGATTGGGAACTGCGATTCACTGGTAACTATGCAAATGACATTTATTCAACTGATGAGGAACTTTCATTATTTGTTAACCAAGTGTTGTGAGTTAGAATAAAATGAAATATAATCGTTCGGATATTAGCAAATCTTAAGACATAAAATCTTAAGATGTGCGTTGTGGTGCATTGGATATCGCCTCGGAACGAAAGATTGGGGAAGCGAGTTCGAATTCCAGTTGAATTCCTTGCATTTACTTACGCGCAAATACCCTTGGAATAGGTATTAATACCTCTCTTCCCTCTAGTTATAGGTTAAGTAACAGGACAGATTGGGTTCTATATTCTTGGTTGGCAACCAGTCTACCGCAGAAAGTAATGGCAACCTACTGTGGGATAATCGTCTGACTGGTCAGTCATGTGTCTTTCGAGACATGATCGCCTAAGCGTGTAACACGTATGGCACTTGACTGACTGGCTGAAAGCATGAAACGGAAAGGGATTAATGACATCACTGTTTCTCACAGACTAAAGTTTGGTTGATTTTGTTTAACGGTATATCAGCCCCGACGGATTATTTAATGACGAAATCTGAATAATTTAAGCACAATTTGAACACTAATAAATATATTTTGTATGCAATCGTATGCCTTCAACTACAGATACATTGTTAGCCATTTTACTATATTTACTGTTACTATTTTTATATAAAACTAACAGTATGGGCCCGGCGTTTCTCGGGTGTAATAAAAGCTTTAAAACTAATCCATGGTCCTGGAGTTCAGACTCTTTGGACGTTGGCACGAAAGACTAAAAAGCAATAGTTGTTTCCAGTTAAAACGAAACCGTAGACTGAAAGAAAAATGGATGGATGTAAGTCATTTTTGATTTTCTGCTATCGATATCAAATAAATTTTTTTCGTCGTAAACTGAATTTTGAAGGCTAAATAGGTCCTCTGACTAAATGGTATCATGACTGAGACTAAGAACTACAATTATACCTACTCAGAGCCAAACCCGAAGCAAAAACTAAAATAAAAGTGCTGAAAAATTACAGACATACAGGCAGATAAACAGACACACACACACAAACATGCCTGTTATATATATATATTATCGATTTTCTGCACTATTGTAAGAAATGCAACTTTGAAACTTCTGAATATCGTTTCTTATATCTTTGTCTATGAGTGTATTAAAATTTGATTAAAATCGGACCACTGCTTCTATAACCCGATTTTTTCGATTATCGATTTTCGATATTTTTCGGGGGTACCTCGACACAAAACCTAGCTAAGAACACTCGCAGACACTTATAGTACAACTGTGTAAATTTAATAAAATCGGTTTAGCCCTTTCGGAATCTATAGGTAACGGACACACACACACACACACACACACACACACACACACACACACACACACACACACACACAAAGTTCCATTTATAAATAAGTTTAGATTGTATTGCCGGTATTTTTGCTAATAGAATGTGTTTTTATGCTTCTATAGTGTTTTTGATTCGAGGCTTTATTATTTGGAACTCTAAAAGATTCTATCACACAGACCAAAGGCAGAAGATGAGAGAGAGAGAGAGAGAGAGAGAGAAAGAGAGAGAATTAATATATATAGACACTCGATTTATTCATTTATTTATCTTTAGTGTTATATTTACATTCGATAGTATTGTAACTTTGTCACCAAGTAGTTTTGGTCCGTTGGGGCCAGAAATAAAAGACCCAAAGACGGAACAGTGTTAAACAAATATATTACAAAGACAGTAGTACAAACATCTACCAATGAGAGATTATTAGCGTGACTCTTATTTTGTCTGTCAGAGTTATCTGTTGGAACAGATTCAGCTTTTACTCTCTCTGGTTCTCGATATTTATTGTATCAAACAATACAATTATGGCACAAGGCCAGAGTTTGGTGGGGTCAAAAACTAAGGTTGGTTAACAGTAACCTAGCTAATCAGAATCATGACCCAAACATTCTTTACATTTTCCCATTCACCATAAGGACACAACCATCATCACACAATCCTACATGTACCAAAATGCCACATCCGCTCAGGGAACATACAAAAGAATCCCCACATGAATAAAAATTCCTTTATACAAAAAATGTGTAGATATTTGTCTATCTTTAAGCGCTCTCTCTCTCTCTCTCTCTCTATATATATATATATATATATATATATATATATATATATATTTATTGTATTTCATACAATTGTGACGCAAGGCCGGTTAAGGGGGGCAAAAACTCAGGTTGGTCTTCAGTACCTATCCTATACCTAGCTAATCTGACTCACGACCCAAACATACTTTAGAATTTTCTCATCCACCACAAGACCTTGTCCATCAGCATTCAATCCTTCATATAGCAAAATACCTCAAACGTACCAGGGACCTAAAAAAACCAAATGAGCATAAAAATTTTATTGTGAACAATAAGTACAAAAATATATTTAAAAATAAATCATGAAAAGGATATGTGGTGAGGGGCATGACATAAATTCCCAAAACAAAAAAAAAATTAAACAAAAAATACAAACAGAAATCATAAAGTTAGTTGGACCCAACCAAACTACAAAACAAAGAGGCCGCTGTATTCTGCCCATAGGACAAAATCTAGAGGCACTCTTTCTACAAGGAGTGGAGAGGAGAAAATAAAATGGAAACGGAAGAATATAATCCTGACCCAGACGAGATAAAACGGGAAAAAAAATAAAAACTCGGGAAAATGGGAATCTCGATATGGATCATAAAAGACAATGCCGAAAACAGGTTAGGAATCACACTCATTCCCATTAACTATGTACATAAAAAGGAACTACCTTAACCAAGGGAGGGTTTCAATGGAATCCACCCCGATGTGACAAGTCGATCTAAAACAGAAAATCAAGGCTAGCCCCGTTCCCGCGAACCAGGCTCGCCACATTTACCCACCTTTCGCTAAAGCCTGTCGAGTTCAACCGTTTCCAATCATATCTAATTTTAATTTTGAGCTGATGCTCAAAATATCGGATCAGATCCTGATGTGAAAGTTGGTTACCCTGCAAGACTTCCTCCAGTAGTCCATACCACCATTCGAGCTGCATTTCACCAGCAAAGAAACTCCTCTAGCCAATCGGTTACCATATGCTGAGTAGACGACAAAGTCGTTAGCACACAGGCATCGACGTCGCAAACAAAGTGAGTCTCTTGGATCGCGGCCACATCCACGCCAAAAGACAAGAGTTCCCGAAACTGGCGGGCCGCCTTACTCCGATCTATCAAGCCCTTCGCATTCAAACTAGCAAACTTGATTGACATCCGTTAGATCTGAAAGTAGAAAATAAGAAATTATTTCTAATCACATGCGGGGTAAAAATCTCTGGCAGTAGAGACCCCGACGGACTGTCCTAGGGAACCTGTTCCTACATCGGATGTAATCCGTCCGCCTAGGACAATCCCGCCGACGTCCGTGGGATAGTTTAGTTTTAAGACCCTACATATACAGGGGTGGAGCAAAATAGGGACCCTCCCTGTACATAATTTGGTTATTTTACGGAGCTCTGGCGTACCGGTGTGAGTTATGTCAATGTTCTTGTAAAAATCTTTAACCGCAGCCAGTGGTCCCAGACCCTCAGGTTCCCTCCCGTACTACGGATAAGGGTGATGACATCTGGGACCTTGGGAAAGTTCTTTGGGTCATCAGTTGATTTTCCATCCACGGAGGTCAGCTTCAACAGTGGTTTTAAAAGTCTCTTCCTTTGAGTCGACCAATCCTTGGACACTTCTTTTATGTCTATTTGACAAAGGGCTTCTCCCTTCGGGAAGGAATTTTTTTTTTTTTTGGAAGGGGGTTTGGTAGAAGGTGTGATAGAGGGGACTTGATTGAAGTGAGTAGGGTAAGCTGCGAAACTAGGGTCAGTGGGATTTTTCGGGTGGGAAGAGGGAAGGCTCCTTGCCTTTTGAACGTAAGATATTTGTTTCTCCGGAGACACTGGTAGAGATGAACATTTTTGTTTCACCTTCACGATGTTTCTGCTCTTTCGAAGCACTTTAGGATTTTTTTGTAGTTTACACTTCTTCCATGCTTCGCCTCAAAGAGGACGACATTTTGTCCGTTGTTTCCACCTCCATCTTCTCCACTGTCTCTGTTGGGTCATCTGCCACTGATTTGTCTGTCAATGGTTTATTAGCCACTGGATTGTCTACTACTAGTTTATCTGCCACTGGTTTCTCCGTTGCAGGTGTAGCCTTTTGTAGAGATATTTTGCCCTTCCCCTGTGGAACATCTCGCTTGGGAGGCGAATTGGGTAGCGGAGGTGATTTCTCTGGTGGTAGCGGCGTTTTGGATTTTGTTCTGGCGGCGGTTTGCCATTCACCGTGCTTCTAAGTTGCTACTGCCTCTTTTGATATTTCCTTTGCCGCTACTGGTTGCTGGGCTGGCTGAGGTTTCGGGGCCGGATCCTTGGTTGGATACGCTTTGGTCACGTGATCCTTGCCCTAACAAATCCAACAACACGGTCTTCTGTTCTCCACCACCACAAAGATTGAGAGACCCCTGCAGGTGAGGATATTATGGATGTCAGTGAACTTTTACGTGTCACCGTCACCTGCAGGTAAATGTCGCAAGTCGCGAATCCAGCTTTTGAAATGACAGAATTCACCTCCGCCACTCTTCCATATTTCACAAAAAATGCTCTCACTTGGTCTTCACTGGTATCTATGGGAACCCCGTGCAGCGTCACACGTGTTTTACGGGTTCGCATGTATTCAATATGCAGTTTTAGTGCCTTCATTGCTTGTGATGTTCCAGCCAGTTGTTTTGCCTCCTCAAATTGTTCCAAGCAGGGCGTCCCACATGGTATGGCTTCTTCTAGCGACGGCCTTTGCTCTGATGTTAAGCGTTTTAATTGTCTCCTCGATTGTCTCGCTGCTGACTCCCACAAATCTTTGGGTTTTAGGGTCTTTTCTCAGCAGGGAGATAATCCTCGGCTCAATAGACGGCATTGATTCCGGCACTGACAGTAGTTCGGTTACGGAAATGTAGTTGGTGTATTTCTCTTGTAGTCCTTCATAATACGCCTCGCCCTTTCTCACGTTCCCGCCTTTCTACACAGAAATAGAATGAACGGGCGATTCTGGCCTTTTTGAGGCCCGTGAACTTGCATTTCTTTCAGTATTCCACGCCGAGCTGGCTGGAATTGTCGATCCTCGAATTTCTGCACTTGTTACACTCTAGACCGAGGTAGAGGGATATGGCGACTGAGGTATAAACGAAGCCTCTTCCATTGTGCACTCCTGCCGAGGGAGGCTGTTCGTATTAGTATTTTCTACGCCTAAAGTTTTTTTTTTTTACTTCTCTAACACGCCGAAACGAATTAAAAATACGTCAAAATTAACAATACGTAAGAACTTCTCTCTGTTTCTTTTTCTCTTCTTTTCTGCTCTACAAAGCAGAACTGCTACTTATATATAGTGTGGAAGAGTTCAATGTGTCATATGGGTATGTCACCATAACAGATAGAAATATCATTTAACCAGTGCAGTGGTTGAATACATTCTTAAGTCAGACACTGAGTGAATATAGGCAGTTTCAAGCTTCACCACTAACTGAGTTCTCAATCAAATTTCAAATTTACATAATTAGATAGGATACCTACATTTTGAAAAAGAAAACTGAATTTTGGTTCAGTAGAAAAAAAGTTACATAGAAATATGTGGAGTCCGAAAAGGGAGGCTAACTACATAAATTCATAACTGAGTGAATAACACTTCTCATTTTAAATATTATGGACACCTTGAGGCGATGTAATGGTTAGCAAGCTTGTTTCGCTAGAATCATTACAACTGAGTAGTGAGTTCGATCCATACTGGGTGTCCCTTTCGGCCTTGTGCCACATCTAAGCTACGCTTAGTAAATCACCATAATAAATTTTATTCTCTATAAGTTTTTCTGTTTAAAATTTTTGTTTCGGTTTTCAGCATTTAAATTCTGATGTCATCTTTTATAATTTTTGTTAAATGAAACTTTGCTCATCACTTATCATTTAATCAAAATTGGTTATCAAAATTTATTATAAATAATCATGTTTTTCTTTTTTTTAACAATTGAATCTTTTTTCTTTTTAATGTTTTGTATGCTGTTTTCAGCATTAAATTTATATCAAATTAGTAGCAATGCCTTGAAAAATTATGGATTACATGGAAAAATGCGCGCATGAAAAGTAATATTCTTAAGATTATATTAAACCTGTAAAAGAACAGGACAAGTTATTAAACCTGGAAAAGTAATGGACAAGATATTCTAGTGAAGTAAAAAAAAAAATTCCTTACTTAAAATATTGCTTCTAAAAATAACATTTGAATGCAATATTTTAAGTAAGGATTTTATTATATTTCTTATTTGTAAATAAACACATTTTGTTTGGAAACACAATGAAGAAGAAACTGCCTAAATACATGATCGTCCACATGTTTAAAGAGCACTGCACATAAAAAGAAGCATGAATGCATCTCACATTACTTTTCAAGTCGGCAGGATTAATTATCTCTTTTAGGACATGGATGATGATGAATCTCCACAACTTTCTGTCTTTTAGTATTTGTGATGGTGCCCTCTTACGAGGAGTGAACTCTTCCACTTACTATATATAATAACCTGCGTGTATTCCGGACGCAGTCAAGCACAGCAGCGGTATTTGCCCACCTTCTCACTCATAGCGAGGTGTGACATAAGGTCTTTTTTAATATGGGTCTTCCCGGCCCTATAGCCAGGCCAAAAATATCTGTCTATTTTTCCCCAGTCGTGATTCTACCCTTCGGGGGAACCACGACTGGGTTAATGCTTTCTCCCCGAAGGCAGAGAGCGGACTGTGTCAATAGTAGCAGAGGTTCTGCCTTGCGCATTGTCAAACTCTCTGCCTTCCGGCGGAGAGTAATAACCCACTCGAGGCTCTGCCGTAGAGTAGAGACTCGTCTGGAGAAAATTAGACATGAATTTTTGCCCGGGCTCTATGACCCGGATTACCCACATTAAAAAGGCCTTGTACCCCAATTTGTCTTATCCACAACAATATTTCTGTTAAACCTTAATCCTTTATTATAACTCTTTTCTCAGGTTTTGCCATTTATCAATCAAAACCCGTTGAATAGGTTATCTGTTACTCCACCTTGATTTTCTTGGCTCAGTATATTCTGAGGGTGGCAAATTCTCTAAGCCTTGTATTCTCATTTTATGTGCTAGATATTTTAGCTGTGTATTTCGGATTTTAAGTGTAACTTTCCTTGCCGAACCTATTTTCCTTCACATGGCTCACATGGTCTCTCTAGGTTATTTCCAGCAATTCTTCGTAGAAGCACATTTCTGTCGTAAGTGTTTTTCATCTATCAAGAGATTATCCAGTATTTACTGATATATAGGCAATGAGATATGACAAAAGCATAATCGCTTGCGTTATCAAAAACCTCTGTCGGGGTGCTCCTAAAAGGGCGTAAATGAATTTTTTTCGCGAAGTGAGAAAAAACATCTTAACGTTAAATTTTCGGGGAGAAAAAAAGTAATAATACTTATATTATATTCATTGTAGCCTAACATCGAGAAAAAGTTATATTAAGATATTTTTTAATAGACCCTTTTAGAAAGATGTATTTACTTATTTCAAAAATGAAAGAAAAATCATACAAAAAAGGGGTATATCAAGTTTTACACTTTTAGCAGCACATCGAAAAAGTTGTGCCTTTTGATCTCCCATAGAGAGATACGAGATTGGTTTGAAAATGCAACAAAAGGCGTAAAGAGGAAATTAGATAGTGGCAGAAATAAAACAACCAGAATGTAGATAATAATAATAATAAAGAACAGAGGGAAAAAAAGAAAAAGAAATGTGGTTCTCTTTTTCATTTTCGTTTTTTCTTTTACTTCTTCTACTGCCTTTTTCTTGTTTTTCTTCTTCTATGAGCTGTTTCCTTTCGAAATATGTGTGATCATGGCTAGCCACAACTTCCTCTCTTTTCTATATATGCTGCTAGTTTTTTCATTTTTTTGCTATACATGCTAGTCCCTGTTCTGCCAACCAAAATTGCAAAGTAGGTTATTTTCTGCTTTCTTCTTGCCTTCAATGTGCTGCGAATGTCCAATTCTATAAGCTCTTTCTTCATTATGCACCCACAAAATTTCAACTGTTTCATTTTGTTTCAAATCTAAACTTATATATAAATGGAACTTTGTCTCTGTGTGTGTGTGCATCCGTTACCTATAGACTCCGAAACGGCTGAACTGATTTTCTTGAAAATTTACACAGTTGTACTATAAGCTTCTGCGAGTGTTCTTAGCTAGGTTTTGTGTCAAGGTGCCTCCGATAAATATCGAAAATTGATAATCGAAAAAATCGGGTTATAGAAGGAGTTGTCGATTTTAATCAAATTTGATACAATTATAAATAAAGACATAAGACACGATATTCAGAAGTTTCAAAGTTGCAGTTCTTACAATAGTGCAGAAAATTTGATATTGATACCAGGAAATGAAAATTTGACTTACATCCATTTATTTTTCTTTCAGTCTGTTTTCGCTTTAACTGCAAACAACTATTGCTTTTTAGTCTTTGTTCCAATGTCCAAAACGTCTGAGTTCCGGGACTATGGATTAGTTTTAAAGCTTTCATTATACCCGAGCAACGCCGGGCTATACTGGTAGTACTCTTATAACATTCATAGCACTCACATATTCAGTCACTTCTCAGCGTCCTTTTGCAGAGCCTCAATTCTGTTACCACAAGTCCCTGTTCTGCCAACCGAAATTGCTAAGTAGGTTATTTTCTGCTTTCTTCTTGCCTTCAATGTCCTACGAATGTCAAGTTCTATATGCTCTCTTTCTTCATTATGCACCCAGACAGTTTCAATTGTTTCATTTTGTTTCAAATACCCTTAAAACATTCATAACACTCACATATTCAGTCAATTCTCAGCATCCCTCTGCAGAACCTTATTTCTGTCACCACAAGTCACTTCTTCACAGTCAGAAAGATTGATAACATTTCAACGCTCCTTTCAATCTTTCTAACAAAACTTTCCTGTTCTTTTTTAGACAAGGTAAAAGATTTTTAAAAGAACATGTGAGAAGAAACACCAAAAAGAAATACATTAGTATCAGTATAAATCTCAATAAAAACGATAAATATCATAAAAAGCAAATATCTTTAACAACTAAATATATCCTAGAATCATACGGGAAAAACTGCCACCTTAGGCTGTAATTAGTCATTGATTCACTTAAGTTTTGCTGTGCTTGTTTATGTTGACAGTTAAGTGCTACTGTAGGTGGAGTAATCGAAAGGTTTCACAAAATGATTTGCTATTAAAAGAAGACATTTTTAGCTCGAGGATATTATATATTTTAGCAGAGCCGATATAATTATAATTTTGCGTAATTACATAAACTTGGGATAATCACACTTCGTTCCATATTTCAAGACGATCGTGATATAGATGATGTCTTTTCTGTAACTTGTTTTAATAATGTCTAATTTTAATATATTGAATTGTTACTTATTTCATATATCCGTACGTATATGCATGTACTGGCGTGTGTCAGTGTATCCTAAATTTGTTTCGTGGTTGGGAGAACAGTGTTCAATCCTAGATAATAAAAACAATACTAATAAAGCCAATGGTTTATTTTCACGAGGAAAACCGGTGTAATTATTAGGCCTTTTACCGAATTAAGATAAAGCTCAGATGCAAGTATATTTTCTTAAAACCAATTCCCTTAGTGTAATAAGGATAGTGCGACTAATATGCAAACACTTACTGAGTGTCAAAGAAAAGGAGAAAGGCGTTGATGAAGCGAAAGGACAAAAACAGTTTTTAGGAAGACAGAATAAAGTATAAGATACAAATCAGTATTTATATTATTATTTGTACGGTCCGGCCTTCTTCAGGCCCTAAGAATTTCGAATCGAACTCTTTATTACAATCACTCGGGTATATGAACTCCATTCCTTGCGTAGATATAGACGTTGGTTAGTTCCTGACTCGACTCTTAGAATTGTGACTTTCAATACCAGGCTACAGCAGTGGTGAGCAATCAACTTGCAGGGTTATAGGGAGATAACTCATGACTTCCAATCGAGGCTTTACGCAAGGACTTACCGCATCTCAGAAATATATAGATATATATAGATATACATCCTATATCATACAAGAATTAAATGAAACACAAAAAATGTAAAATTGAACACCCGCAAAAAATAGGTCAGGATGACTGAAAAAGTTTTGTAAAAACACAGACCAAGGCAAAAATTTAAAATCAAGTGTGAAATTTAATTTTGATAAATAAGAAAAGAATTGACCCCATACTGACAGAAAAAGACAAAGCCAAATTTTGCGATCAGAGGTTAAATTTATTTTCTAACCAATGAAGAGATGCGATTTGCTAAACAGAGAGAAAATTTAGCGATCCAGTGTGAAAAAGTGAATTGGTATAAAGTAAAAGGGAAGAAAAGTCAGAATGAGTCAGTCATATGGGAGCATAGAGACGACACGCTAAAATGTATCAAAAGAAATTTCATGAAGCCGACCCTGTCATGTCTCGTCGACATACGTTCGTTCTCCTTCTTCACTCATGCCGATTTCCTTTACCGCTTCTTTTCCATCCTCACGTTCTCGCGGTCAACAAACAGACAACAAGATACATCAACTGACTCTTAATAACTAACTTCTGATAAGTACAAGTTTCTTTATTGCTTCACTTTACATTCTCTCGTCGACTTTAAAAAGGGAAAGCAACACAGACTTTATTAGTAACCAGTTAATCTTTCTACATAAACTCATTCTGCTACTATCAAGTATAAGCTCTGAATTCATTTAACTTCTCACTGCCATTTCTGTGGAACATTTAACTACGTATATGTTCTGTCTGAAACTTTTCCCCCTTATCAGTTGTTTCTCACTTACACTCTTTTTTTTACTTTAAATTAATCGCCTCCTTTTTCATTTCCACTTACTCAGCGGTGGACACAAATAGTTAAAGAAACAGATATTACTCTACTACATTTTGAATTAAAGTCAGCGAAATATAGACACTTTTTTGTTCAAACCACATTCGCTTAAATCTAAAAGCCATTTTTTCTACCAAACAAGATATTAAAAATATACAAATTGTTTATTCTATATGCATGTTATTAAATATACGATTTTCTTGTTTTTTACAAACATTTGTTATTGCATCTCTTTTTGAAATTTGTGTTGTATTGTGTGGATAGGATATTCTTCATTAAATTCTCACTTTTAATCAGGGTGTTCTGTACCCCACAATAGCAATTAATGTTGCAATGAGGCCTTTGAAGATTTCTGTAGATAGCAGACATTCAATAAGTTGTAAAGAGATTTCCACAGTCGTGAAATGTGGAAAATGAGTCTGTTAGAATAAAAATTAAGGTTACATTTCACTATTTTAACAATAAAATGATGAGAACGAGTTGGAAATTAAGTACTGTGGCTATTCATGCAGTAAAGATTTCAAGGAGAATAGCTCATCAGAGAAAATGCAATGAAAATATTTACGGAAAAAACATTGTGAAGAAAACCAGCAAGCCAAAGTCAGCTGTGTAAAGCAACAGCCCTAACTTCGCAATTCATGTCTACACATTTATAGACTCTTTCGGTAATAATCTAATCTAAACTTATTTATATATGGAACTTTGACTGTGTGTGTTTGTGTGTGTGTGTGTCTCTCTCTCTCTCTCTGTGTATGTGTGTGTGTGCGTGTGTGTATCCGTTACCTCCAAAACGGCTGAACTGATTTTCTTGAAAATTTACACAGTTCTACTATAAGAGTCTGCGGGTGTTCTTAGCTAGTTTTGTGTCGAGGTACCCCCGATAAATAGCGAAAATAGATAATCAAAAAATCGGGTTATAGAAGGAGTGGTCCGATTTTAATCAAATTTGATACACTCATAGACAAAGACATAAGAAACGATATTCAGAAGTTTCAAGGTTGCAGTTCTTACAATAGTGCAGAAAATTTGATATCGATACCAGGAAATGCAAATTTGACTCACATCCATTAATTTTTCTTTCAGTCTGCGGTTTCGCTTTAACTTGTAACAACTATTGCTTTTTAGTCTTTTGTGCCAACGTCCAAAGAGTCTGAGCTCCAGGACCATGGATTAGTTTTAAAGCTTTCATTACACCCGAGCAACGCCGAGCTATACTGCTAGTCTTTAATACACCAGCAATTGAGCAAGAAAAGCTAAAGCCACATTGTTTAACTGAAAGAAGTACATGTGAGATGCGATGCTTAACTAATTAAGAGTTGGTTGGTTGGTTGGTTGGTTGTTTTTATGGCACATCAACACCTCGGCGGGTCATTTATTGCCAACTAAATTTTATTTATTGCTGGTAATACCTTTTTCTTTCAATAATTTATTGTTGTTTTTATATAAGTTTTGTGTCTAGTAATACTTTTTTTTCTTTTCGAGTACCAAGATTCATTGGAATTTGTTTTCAGGGTCAGGGTCTCCAAGTCCTACCCTGTTATTTAACCCATAACTGGAGGGAAGGGACGGATTAATACATTTTCCAAGGGTACCAGTGCTTAAGGGAATCCAGAGTATTCAACTGGAATTTGAACTCGGCTCACCGATTTCTCTTTCCGAGCCGATATCCACTGCACCACAACGCACATCCGTCACTCCACGCTTACAGCACCTAGTATTCCCATCTAAGTACTGACCAGGCTCAACGTTGCTTACCTTCGGTGATCGAGCAAGAACCGGTGGATTCAACATGCTATGGCCGTAAGCCCAATTAAGAGTTGATTAGAGCGTCTATTACTTAACAAAAAAAATGTCGAAAGATGCCGATAGGAAGAAGGAAGAGGCTGTAACTAGAGAAGAGCATTTTCAACAAGAAGAAAGACAAGAAGCAACAATGCATTTATTAAAGAAATTAGCGAGAACAGTAGAAAATTCAGGCGCATAGTTTTTGAGGACTATTGCAAAAATAACATTAAATTCCCGCATGCATTGGGGGTTTCAGTTTAGGGATGACAGCAGAAAAGAGTTACATTCATATCACTCAATAGAGGCTCAATATAAATTTGTTAACATGACAGGCACAAAGGTTACCATGCTGTAGCTGTCATTCTTCGCTCAAGTTGTTAGTTGAGATTTTTTATCTAAGCCTCTCTCACTTACTTTCTCTCTATGTAATATATATATGAAGCAGTGATAATGACATGCTCAAAAGTACGAGGCAGTAACTCTCATTCTTGCTTGATATTGTTAATCATAGATATTTAACTCTTTTCCTCCCTTTATAGATAGATAGATAGATAGATAGATAGATAGATAGATAGATAGATAGGGCGATTATAGGAATCTAAGTTATGTGAATTCCTTTACCTGTATGTTTATTTTCTAAAGTTTGAGATGGATGAATTGCCTTAATTATGAAAAGATGAAAATAACACTGACATCACATTTTAACAGATATATTTACAAAAAACTACATAAAAATATCTTGAAATACAAAAAAGTAAGTTTATTCAATAAAATCACCATTTGCTTCAAACATGCCTCCAGACTTCTTCAGAATCTCCTTCAACTCTTCTGGACACTCTCATTGTTTCAGTTTATGAATATTCCCATAATCCTTGCCTTCGGTTCTTCTTTGATTTTACTAGGAATGTAGATGATTTCCTGCTCAACTGCTCCCCATAAATAATAATTAAAGGGCCTTGCACTCTGGGGAGTTAGAAAGCCCGATGTAAAGTGTGATGGGGTCGCAGAAATAACAAAATTCTCTTGCTCGTGTGGCATGGTGCAGAGTCATGATGCCAGATTTAGTGTCTTCCAGAAGCCACCCTTTTCATCCAGAGAAGCACTACCTCTTCAACACACTTGATGTAGGGTTCTGTGCTCAATACGATGTCTTCATCAACAAATTCAGGAGTTATTTTCTTATCATAATAATCTGAGTGAATTTTTCTAGATGCCGTAATATCGTAATCACCATTAGACTCATCCAACTCTTTCTGAACCCTTTAATTTGTCTCTAAATTGACACCAAAACTCTCTGAAATATTTGTATAGGAACTTCTGGCGCGAATGCCAAGCAGAACAGAATGCCGTTTGCAGATTTTTGACGGAGTGAATTTTGTCATGATGCTTTTTTTTCTCACAGAAATTGTCAACCTGACCTTACTATACGGTGTAGTCGACAAAAATTATTTTTTTAAATGCATGCACCTAATTAAAATGAAAGATAGTCACAATTTACCCATCGCACCCGTGTATATATATATGTGTGTGTGTCACTTTCGATCTATCCTTCATACACACGCGCATATACACATGTTCTGCTTAGATACACACATGTTCTTACATAGATCGGTTAGTGCAGAAGTTTTATTTGAAAACGATAGCGCAGATGTAAATCTGAGCATGCGCATAAATGTTTTTGTTAGGCTAATTTCGCCAGGCTTATCTGGGAGGATTTTTATCTTTTGGCTTATAACAGAAGCACTCATTTCAAAAGTTCCTCCTCTACTGTCACCAGATTAAATGTTCAAGGCACGTCACGCGTTCTACGCGAGTGTAATTACGTTTTAGCCTTTCTGTTTCTTTTTATTTCTTCTAACACTATTTCATCTGTGTGTCTTACTGGTGTACAGACGCAAAATTTACAAACACGTTTGAAAAACAATTTTAACAACAGAGCATTTTCGGTTCAGTGCATTTTTAGGGGCATTTAAAGCGTCGGTTGAAATTTACCGAAGTTCTCTGTGCGTTGTAGTGCAGTGGATATCCGCTCGGAATGACAACTCGGGGAGCCGAATTCGAATTCCAGTTGAAGACGTTGCATTCACTTTCGCGCAAATACCCTTGGGAAATGTATTAATCTGTCTATTCCTTCCAGTTATATGTTAAATAACAAAACAGATTAGGTTCTATAGCCTTGACTGGCAACCAATCTACCGCAGAAAGCAATGGCAAGCTACTGCGTGATAATCTTTTGCCCAGTCAGTCATGTCTATTTCGAGACATGATCGCCCAAGCGTGTATCGCGTATGGCATTTAACTGACTTGTTCTTTTCATGGATGGTGGCATATGACCAGATCTGACCAGCTATGACTAGCTCTGAGCAGATAAGCCCAGTATGGAACCCAGTTACATCGTAAACAAGAGCTGGGTAATATTTGACCAATGGCCTGAGCGTACGCACTCGGGTTCCACACGTTGAAAACGGATGTGCGTTGTGGTGCAGTGGATATCGGCTTGGAACGAGAAGTCGGAGAGCCGAGTTCGAATTCCAGTTAATTTCCTTGCATTACGGGCAAATACCCTTGGGAAAGGTATTAACCCGTCTCTTCTTTCCAGTTATGGGTTAAACAACACGACACATTTGGGTTCTATAGCCTTGGCTAGCAACCAGTCTACCGCTTAAAGTAATGGCAACCTACTGTGGAATAATCATTTGTCCAACCAGTCATTTCTCTTTCGAGACATGATCGCCCAAAGCGTATATCATGTATGGCACTTAACTGACTGAATGAATATAATAGTTAAAAACATGATTAAGGCTTCTACTGGGCATAAAGTGGGGGATTAGTTTTATACTGTTATGAAGTAATGAACTGATCCCCCACTAATTACTCCTTAATAATATAATACATATCTTCCCCACTCTAGCTATGAGTCAAATAACAGGACAGATTAGTTTCTATAGCCTTGGCTGAAAACCAGTCTACCGCAAAAATCAATGGAAACCTACTGTGGGATAATCTTTTGCGTAGCCATTCATATCTTTTTCGAGACATGATCAGCCAAGCGTGTATCACGTATAGCATTTAACGGACTGACTTGTTATGATGTATCCGACGAAACGTCATACCATCTTTCAAACATTTATCCTTCCATTTTTGTTTAGTTTACTTTTCACCGCGTATTTTAGATTCATCAGCTTTGATTTTTGTCGGTTTAGAACTTTCCTCTACTTTCTTCTTTCTGGTCCAATTGCCATTTTGTTCCAGCAAGATATTATCAGGATTTTAATGCTTCTTTTTGAGCGAAAAACAAAAGTTTCTATTAGAAAATAGTGATACATCAAGTGCAAGAAAAATGTTTTTCATATGCAGTCAGTCAAGTGCCGTACGTCTTACACGCTTTGGGCGATCATGTCTCGAAAGAGAGATGACTGACTGGGCAGAAGATTATCCCGCAGTAGGTTGCCATTGCTTTCTACGGTGGACTGGTTGCCAGCCACGGCCATAGAACCCAATCTGTCCTATTATTTAACCCATAACTGGAGGAAAGAGACAGATTAATAGCTTTCCCAAGGGTATTTTTGCGTAAATGAAAGCAAAGAATTCATCCTGAATTCGAACCCGGCACCCCGATTTGTTGTTCCGTTTCGATATCCACTGCACCACAACGCACATCATTTTCATATGCAACATTTCCCTAAGAAGCATCAGTGTTAGCTTCTTTTTTTTCTTTTTTTAGGTGAATGATATCAGAGCCTTGAGTCCTTTATATTCCTTAATCTGCCTGTATCACAGCAATTAGTGAAGAGAAATCCGTGCGATTAGATGACTTTATGTAGTATTTGGGGGACATACCATCGACAAACAAACTCAGCAAATAAAGCATTATATTGGGAAAAAATAATAATCAATTTTACGGCTTCAAATACACTATAATTATATTTTTACTAAAATAATATATAATATCTATTCTTGATAGATTTTAATTTTTTCACTGCATCTCTTTTGAATGCAGCTAAATTATATTTGCTGTGTTCGGAAACTGAACAAAAGTTTTACGAAGAACGAAACTATGATTACAAACAAATGCACATCAGCACAGTATAGGGAACAGCAAAGATATGCTAATAACACTGGTTGGCAACAAATTTATTTTCTAAGCTTTTTTTAGTTGATTTAGGACAGCTTTGATTTGCTGAATCCAAAAATACCATTGGTTTTGCTTAATCAGAGAAACTTTCTGAACTAAGCCACGTTGTTTATGTTTACATGTACTGGGTTTTTTTCGCTTTTTATGATACTGTTGTGGATTCTGGATGAGGAACCACACAAAATAATAAACAACAAAAACAGATATGGAGGTAGAAAAAGTAGGTTATATTGAACGTAATATACAAACTGGAACGCGTGTTAGTCAATTTAGGAATACTATTAGTAGAAATAAATATATACAAATCTTGAAGTGAAATAGTATGTCCGGGTGAGTTATTTTAGCTGAGTGGATCTCAGAGCTAGTCTGGTCTCTGGGTAACTTCGGTATCTGTCGGAACTCTTCGATAACTGTAACGGATCTTTACGATTACTCTCCACTGTAAACTGCAACTACAACTGAGATTCCAGATCTAATTAACTGTTGTTCTCTCTATGGCAGGATTATATGTACACTAAGCCGAGACCATTATTATATACAAAAAGGGAAGATCCCACAACAGATACAACATTCTTTTTTTATTTTTAAAATTTCTGACATATTATGCTAATTCAGCAGCGAATACAACGTTGTTTTTAACAGAAATCTATTTCATAAAGCGTGTTTACTATGCTTATTTTGGTATTAAACTTGGTGATCAGGATAAAGCATGGGCACCAGATAGAGTAATCAATGCATGAACGGAGTATCTGCGTCAATAGAACAAAGGCAAGAAGAGTAGTCTGGAGTTAAGGATTTGTATGGCTTGTTGTGAGCCGACAAATCAAGGTACCGACTGCTACTTATGCACTCTTGATGTGACTGGGGACAACAGTGTAGCAGCCACAGATCTATTTCCTTTCGCGAATCAGTGCCCCCGACGGGAGTTTCGGTCACTCACTAACCAATCAACTTGCAGAGCGCATTAATTCCTTCTTCCTCTCTAGAACTATTTTCCTAGTCCATTTTGGTAGAACGGACAAAAGGCAGAGAGCCATGAGCCAGCAAGAGAAACAGACGTCTCTCTCACATCGCTGCCACTGATTCCCCTTGGAACCCCTTCCGCTGAAGAAGACGCTGCCGCTAGCTTCGCACACTCTTCCTACAAACCAAGTACCAGCCTACCGACCAGCGAACCAAATGGACACTTATGCACTATCCCTCTTGTACGCCTACTAAGAGAATAAACCATTCTTTGTTGTTGTTTTTAAAAGGAAGTTTCGTAATTCATTTGTGTTGCCTAAAAATATAGTATTGGAGAAATTAATCATTTCCCATAACTCTATAACAGAAAGCACCAACTATTCTCATCTAGAATCAGCATGTCATCCTGTAGCTCACTGTGATGAACTTCCAGTACCTGTCTTTAGAGATCTTTCTGACATTAGTGACCAAGATTCCTCCAGTGTTCAAAAAGTCAAAAAGAAGTGGTTCTTAACGATGATACTTTACATCTTTTTTTTTAAAGAATCTAAATGATCTCGTTCGTGATCTCAGTGTGTCAAAGTCTCCTGTCAAACTGTTGGCACCCAGATTGAAAGAAAGAACTGCTTTTCTGAAAAGTGCTCGCATCCCATTTTACTGCAACAAGCATCAACCATTTTTTCTTTGACGAGAAAGATTTTGTCTAATGTACAAATATTGCTCAGCTTTTGCACAAGGCTGGAGTGCCCCAGTAAGGACCCTAACAGTGGAGACTGTTCATTTAAAGCAGCAAGCGATCGCCGAAATGTGTTCTGATTCACAGTGACGATCAGTTTGTTTGTGTACTCCTTGCTCACTCGACTACACTGATTGAGAATGATAAAGCCGTGAAGTATGTGTTTGAGAAAATGTCGTTATGGTCAGTCTAAATAGTTTATTTGTGTTGACCTAAAGATGGTGAATTTTATTTTGTGACAGCCGTCCAGCTTCACCATATACACTTGCTTTGTGTGCACGTGAGATAGGAAGGACACTGCTTAGTATTACACGAAGAATGACTGGCTTGTGCGGGAAGAATTGGTGATTTGCAGAAAAAGATAAGTCATCAACAACCCTCCGGTAGACAGAGACAGAATACTCTTCTCACCGCTGCACATAAAGTTCGGCTTTATTAAACAGTTCACCAAATCTCTGGACAAGGATGCTGGCTGTTTCACTTACTTGTTTCCCTAGGCTTTTCCTTTCCCAGGTGTCACCATAGAGAAGTTGAAAGCTGACGTCTTTGGTAGTTCTCAAATTTGTTATCTTATCAGAGACCCTGAGTTTGAAATATCATTTAACGAAGTGAAACTGCAAGAGTAGAAGGCTTTTTTCCTGGTCTTGAAGAGGTTTATTTGGCAACAACAAGTACAAGAACTATGCGAATCTGTCACCAATATGATGACTGATTTCAGAAACTTCTGATGCAACATGAGCATCAAAACGCATAACTTATTCACGCATATGGTTTAGTTTTCTATGATTCTGCGATCAACGATCAACGAGCAGAGGGAGAAATTCCATCACGAAATGAAAGCGTTGGAGACCAGATATCAGGGGCGCTGAGACGCAGTCATGATGGCTGATTACTGTTGGACTCTGAAGAGAGACATCCCTGCCGGTGAACATTCCAGGGGTTCTAATAAACTGAGCTCCGAATTTTGCAAAATGTTGACGTAACGTTTAATTTGCATGTAGTTACTTTTATCAATGTCTGTTATTCAATTTTATAGAAATCGAAGTTTCTAGCATTCAATTAACATCTTATGTTAGAAAACGATTTTTTCACTTAAAACCTATTTCTGATGAGAAATATTAAAAATCAACCGATAATGTCAGCAAAAATGTCATCGATTTAGTCATAAGATCGGATTTTTAAAAATCAACATAGCATAACAACCTGACCTGATCGAAAGAAACGAATGTCATTTAAGGATTCAGCGGTGCAAAATTTGTCCGAAATCAGTTGAAAAAACAGACAAATTACAAAAACAAGTTTTTGTAATCCTCTATCCCACGGAAAGTAATAACATCTTGAAAATAACGGATAATGATCGGTACGATAAAGAATCCAAACAATTTCACAAGAGATTCGATTCCCAAAAGAAGAGCAAATGTGAGGAAAGAAAATAAGTAGAATAACATCTTACAATCGTTCATTGTGTGTGTTTCCTTTTGTTTATAGCAGAGCGAAGACGCCCGTAAACCGGAAATTGATCGGGATTGGAATAGAAATGCCCGAGGAGTCGCAGTATGTTAGAAGAGCCTTGCACTAATAGAAGCGTTGTGGCTGGCGGATGGCGGATGGCACACTTGTAGCTGGCAGATGGCACAATATTGCAGCTAGAAATAAAATTTGAATAAAATTTGAATGAAATATTTTAAATTAGAAATTTCTTATTTTTTACTTCACAAGAATATCTTGTCCTTTACTTTTCCAGTTTTAATAAATTGTCCTGTTCATTTCCAGGTTTAATATAATCTTAAAATTAGTACTTTTCATGCGCGCATTTTTCCGTGTAATATATATATATATATATATATATATATATATATATATATATATATATATATACGTGTGTGTGTGTGTGTGTGTGTGTGTGTGTGTTGTCTGTGTGTGTGTGTATCTTTTTTCCCCTCTATCTGACCTGTTAGTATCAGGTTCTCCAAGCCCTCCTTCCTCATTGCATGTCACATGAATTTCATTTGTCTCTTCCTGATGCTCAGTATTAATTTACTTTTCGTTTCCATCATTTCCAAAACATTGTCATTGCTTCACGATATCCGCAGTATCCTTCTGTAGAACCAAATTTCAACTGCTACGAGCTTTCTTTTCATCTTTGTTGATATTATCCAACATTCACTGCCATATTGAACAACTGACATCACATAGCAATCCAGTACTCAGTTTCTAGTGAAAGTTTCCTGTGTCTTAACACTTTACTCAGCTTCTGTAACGCGTCTTTTGCCGTGCCAATTAGATCTCTGTGTCGCACTTTCCGTCTTCAGTTAGAACACTTCATAGATATTTAAATTTTCGTACCTGCTTTTCAACACCTCCCCACCTGTATTTGGCACTTTGGGCTGCTCTTTTTGCTGATGACCATGCATTAGGTTTTCTTGCAGCCTCCAAGTATTACCGTGTTGAAAAAAGAATTGTGTCTGTCTTGTTCGTTGATAAGCGTTTGCACAGGCTTTGTCGTTACAATAAAGAAGCTGTGATCAAAGTTTTGACGTCTGTGGGAGTTAAACCCCAAAGAGTAATCAAAGGGAAAGTTTACTTCATGTGAGACATACTATTACTCACGCCTGTCCACTGTGAGAAAGCCTACAGTCGATATTTAATAACAAATGGTTACGTAATACGCACCAAAAAAGCAAGCCATTCGAGGTTCCTCTTCAATCTTATGCGAGCACTTGGTTTTCTTTCTTTTTACTTGTTTCGGCAGAAGAATTTCTGACATTTTGATGATGATTCTGACATTTTTTATAAACTAATTGTAGTGTTGACAGGAGATGAATTTCGTGTTTGTATCGTTGCCTATAGTATTTCTTTTGTATGTGATTTCTTTAAGGTGTCATTTTGTTTGGTGTTGTGGAGTGAAAATTAGTCAGTAGAGGTGGGACCATGATGTGCCTTTTAGGGGAAGACGTCTTTAAAGGATGTATAAGCTGCTCAAAGTTTTCATTCTTGAATCTGGGCTCATATTTTAACCTTATTTGATCCATCATATCGGCATAGCTGACAGGGTCCTCGTCCATTGAACTGTTAAAGGGAATGGCACTGTGTGTGTCCATATGAGTGGGGGCTTCTGGTAACTGAGTTTCTGCTGTCTGGCGCTTTCCTCTGGTCTTGCCAACGACATGCCATTTCTCTTTTTTCTTTTCTGTAGCGGCTGGTTAAAGCCTCTCGGGAAATGGGGGCTGAGTATTAGACCTAACCAGGGGTTTTACCACACCAGTTCCAGTCGCTGACATTTCCATCTCAGGCGAAACGGAAATAAGTCTCGGCCAGAGCGGGGTTTGCGTTGGCAGATCCATAACTTCAGAGGCATTCTTCTCTGGCAACTGGAGAAGTTACATGTCTCTCCGCACTAGCAACAGGTTGATCTAGAGCCGGATAGAATTTCCTGGCCCTCTATATCCAGACAGGGACAGAGATGAAGGCTTTGTAACCCCAGAAGTTTGAAGCTCCATGCCAGTTTAGGTCGTCAAAGAAGACACTGAGTACCTGCTCGTATTTTATGATATAAACAACAGGTTGTGAAGCGATTTGGATACTTTATCAACGAGTTCGATCTTGTCGATAAGTATTAACATGAGCACCCTCAGCAGGTAGTGTGGATCGGCCCCGCTGGTGTGTTTTAGTTACCACGACCGAGTTCTAGTTAAGAGAGTCGATGTAGGGATTTTAGGTTTCTATTCTATAGTTTATTTGGATCATATGCTCGTCCGAGTTCGTATAAAATTTGATAAGACTAAGCTAGGTCGTCTGCCTATTAGATATTGAACGCATTATTGTTTGATAAACAAGATTTCTCGGACCATATGCTACTAATGCTACAGCGACAACTGACCGGATCTGTGTTTTGCATAACTGGTGAGATTCATTGAAATGTAAAATCATTTCATTTGTTGCGAATTAGAGACATCGACCAAAGATAATCGGATGATCAAATTCCGTGTTAATGGAGACATATCTTAGCTAGAGCGGAGCTAGCCTCGTTGCTTATTGTTGTGGATCCCGATGATGGAGTCTGCACAAATAAATGAACAACGACCAGTAATTGAGATAGAAAATAAGTGTATTAACGTAAGGATACAGACTTGAATGAAGATTAGTAGTCCAGGAATACGGGTTAGTAAAAAGTATATGTACAAGTCTCTGAAGTGAAGCCCTAGTATATTGAGTATGTCCGCGTCAGAAGCTGACAGGTTCTGCGTAATAATCTTCTCGATGAGTGGAGCACAGCGCTACTATGAACCACTATGTACTGTCTGCCTATCTCTCTCTGGACTCTCGTATTCTCCGGATAACTCACTGTGACAACGTGTATTCTCTCGTCTCGCTTCTATAGCAGTAGTATAAATATACTCTGGACGAGTCCATCTTTATGAAAAGGGAGAATTCCATAACACTTATCACAAAGGATCAATTTCTATTAGTTAAGGCGAGGTTAAAATGAATGTCACTGACGGCAACGAATATGGCCGTCCTTTCACACCTTGATTCGATTTCTGCACGCGTCCCCTGGTGCGCCGGTGGAAGTGAATGGAGTACGATCGGAGAATTTCCTATTGTATTACTCTATTCGTCAATGTTGTCCCCTTCTGCATTTAATTTACGTTCTTGTGTTTTGAGCCTTTCCTTCGCAAGTTAAAAGCGAATCTAGCCCTAAGAAAAATCTTATCTGGTGCTACCAGATACTCCGTCTATGCTGATGATGTCTCGGTTTGTGTGTCAACCAGAACCGAGATTGATGAAGTCAGCAAAAAGATCAGCGAGTACGAGTCGGTGACAGGAGCCAAGATCAACCACGATAAGTCTGTTGAATTAGGGCAAGTGGAAGGGAGTTTTTCTTCCCGGGGCTTTCCTCTGAAAGCACGAGCCGGAAAAGATACGCGGCATCTGGTTCGATCCCGATTTCTGGCTGGAAATGAATTGGTCAGGGAGAATACGGAAGGCGAAGTTCGTCATTTTCTCGGATAAATCTTTTCTTTAAAGAAGAAGGCGAAAGTCTGTGTTTCGCACATCAAGTCACTTCTTTACCAACACTTCGTGCTTCCACTCCCGTGAAAGAACCTGACTCATGCAATTAGACAGGGTCTTGTTCTCCTTCTTTTGGAGAGGCAAGACTACCATGGTGTGTCGCAAGATCTGTTGCTTCTAACCTTCTGAAGGCAATATGGGTATGCCTAACGTTAACATACATTTTGCTTTGCGTTTCTAGATCGAATGTGTTCACAAACAAATGGGAATGGAGAATTCTGAAAGACGCCAGTAATAAAAATGCGCTTCTAAAAAGTGTTCACTTGTGCGAGGAAGACGCCTGTTGTTTACCTTGAGACGAGTGCTCCTTTTATCGGGCATGTCGGTTAGCTCTCAAGTTCCTCTCGCGAGCGAAGCGTGGCCCTTTCAACCTCCAAGCCTTCTCCCGTAAGGCATGATATATGGTACTAGTGAGGGAGCCACTGGAGTTGATCTGATTGACGATCTCGGTGTGAAGAAGCAGGAGGCTCGCTACATATGGCTGTAGGCGCCTGGTTTGAAATGTCTTACTAATGCTGGGGTATCACCCATCTGGCTGGTGATGCGAAAGACTCTCTGGATTGGTATATAAAATAATTCTTCCGCAGGTCTTGGAAAGTGGCCCAAATGTGTTCAGAGTTGGCTGAGACTCTACCTCAGACCTTCTTCCACTGATAGATTGTAGACCCGTTGTGCAAGTATTTTTAGAGCGCCATGGTGTACATGCTGCGCTGAAAGTTTTGTGCTTGAAGATGGTTCTGTTTTTAGCAATGTGGTTCTGTCGTTAAGTAAGGACGAGTACTATGTTCTTGTGCTATTCGAGTCGTGACAGTAGGAAATCTATACGGACAAAAGGTTCCCCTCTTCCAAACTGTTCTTGTTCTTTAAGTATTAGCTTAAAATCAAAATCAGGACGAAAAGGCGACGATTTCTACCCATCATCTAAATTTGGCAAAAGGTGAGTGAGTCCATCGCGCATCTGTCTAGTGAAAGAAGCCGACTTAGAGTGACATTTTGATGTCGTTTAGGCATCAGGATATTGGGAATAGCGTAGCCAAACATTGTTACCCCCGCCCATTATAGGTTAGTTTATGTTTGTTTTTCTATTTTACTTTTTTTTACGCTAAGTTAAACTTATCTACGGTATGTGTTGTGGATTCCGGGTGAGGAACCGCACAAAATAATGAACAACAAAACAGATTTTGAGATAGAAAAGTAGGTTATATTGAACGTAATATACAACTTGAAGGCAGATTAGTAAATTCAGGAGTAATATTAGTAAGAAATAAATATATACATGTCTTGAAGTGAAGTCGTTGCAAATAGTATATCCTTGTATAGTATTCTAGCTGAGCGGAACTCAGGGCTATTCTGACCTCTGATGCGGTAATCTCTGTAATCCCTATAGGCCGGATCCGACCCGCGAAGCATTTTGACCGGCCTGCAGGCCTGATTACCAATGACTAATATTGTAATATAACAATCTGGCCCCACCCGAGGAAGGCTGATGCAAGCGGGGGTGTTTCCGGTCGTTGAAAGGAACGGATGTTTGTTTGACCTTATTTCCGGCAGTAGCGGAAATGGCTACAGAGGCAAACAGAACAGGTGTCTCTGAGAATTACGTGGGCGTGCGTGGGCGAGGCAAAAACCGGAAGAAAAAGTCCCGGTTTGGAGATTATAAAAAGACCTCGGCGCACGGATTCACCAGACAGACAGACCAGAGTAGCAGGAGAGAGCGAGAGACACAACAGATACGACTACCCTCCCGTCAACCCATTAGAGGCGCGCTCTCTCACTCTCTGTTCCCTAGGCTACACGGTTCATCGTCATTAATAAAAATATAAGGTATATTTTTATATATATGCGTGTTTGTTGTTTATTGATATACAACAGACTTACGTTTGGTGCCTAAGTGACTTGCTGTTTTGAGACAACAAAACAGATAGATACGAGCTGGTTACCACGGCGACGATTGAAAATTCAACGGACTTAAAACTACCAGATAGAAAGAAAAAAAGAAGACGAAAATATATAGCAGCCGCGCGACTATAGACATCAGCCAAGGTAGGGGACTCTTTGATTTGATAGTGTGTGTGTTTTCTGCTCGTGTTTATAAGTCTAGTTAGAAAAAAATGCATACTTTTGCCGATCTGACCCTAGAATTGAGAAATATGGATTGTTCGGTGTCGAACACATTTAGGGTAGAACGGAGGGGGTGCAGGACTACAGGCAGAGAGTAGTACGCCTAGCGGGAGCGCATAGGTTTGGGGTTGACGGGAGGAAGAATGTTGAGATATTACCTATCTGTAAGTACAAAACATCTGAGTTAATGATTTATTTTTTTTTGTTAATATTTTACCATATATGTGAAGTGAGTTTACTGGTATGTTGCTTAATTAATCTTACTTTTATTGAGTAAGTGAAATGTAAAATCATGTAAAGGAAGTTTCTTCTACTCTTTAAAGTGGATAATTGGATTAACTTGTTGATAACAATGTTTTCTTTGGGTTGTGCAGTGTTAGGTTTTCTTTTTTTTTTGGATTTCTTTTCAATGACTGTACTCTACAAAATGATTTACATTTCTATGGTTGTGAATTATGCTTTTGTGCAGGTTCCCATCAATTCAACATCCTCTGTGAATTTTCATTTATGTGACTTGGGAAATATCTTTTGAAGATATATTAATTTCTGAAAACTTTATATTGACACGGATAAAGGAGGGGTGTACTGCGTACAATGATCACATGGTGTTGGCTGCACAGGTTAACGGTGACTCAAGATTTAGAAACGTAGGGAAGCTACAGCTCACACCCATAAACGTCTCTGGTTCAGTGGTTTGGTCCCCAATTACGCAGAAATTGCCCAATTTCTCAGTGGACACCATGCCGGTAGAATTGCGCGATATGGAGGAGATTCCTATCCACAAACTAGTAAATACCTTGGAACAGATAGATATGGAAATATTTAGTGAAGGATATGAAGAACTCCCGAAGAAGTTGACGATAGTAGTCATTGCTGGCATAGTCGGCGTTATGATAATCCTTGGAATAATAGCTAGGAAGCGGATTTTTAAGTGTGAAAGAAGCAACAGTGCTTCGGGAAAGGAAAGGGAGTTATCCGTTGTGAATGGTACTCCGGGGTCAACGTGTGTTCAACACTCAAATGTCTCTGCGTTAAACAGAGAGATGTCAACAAATCAGATATGCTTGGATTCGAATCCAGAGGAAGTAGTTCAGGGAATGGAAAACATTGTGCAAACTAAGGAACTACGAGTCACGGGTCCATTGTTTTAGACTAAATTAATATAGATGAAACCCCTAATCCTCCAAAAGTAAATTGCATGCGGATTAACGTTGGAATCAGGGTAATTTTCTTCATTTTCTATTGAACATTTCTCGGTCAGACTATGAATGATATGTACGGCAGATAATGGCCATTTTTCTGTGTTCAAACATAGTATGTTTGAAATTAAATTAAATTAAATGAAGTTACATATGTAACAATAAACTCGAGCAGAAACACGCATGGTGTTGGTCAAGGGTCATTTACTCGATGTCGGTTTAGAAACTGGGGCGCGGTTACCGCCTATAATCATGTGGTTATGCATCGAGGCGTCTACGCTTATGGACAGAGTCGAGAAAGAAAATGAACATTTTTAAGAACTTTGACCAATTCTGTGAAAATGGATATTAAAAAAAAAAAAAAAAAGGAAAGGGGAGAACAATGAAACATCGAGCCGGTAGAACAATTTTCACGATGGACACGAACATTGTTGGGTTGCCGATGTAGGCTCCCCTATATATTTTTTTTGTTGTTTTTTTTTGTTTCGGCATGTTTTGTTGTTTTGGCGTGCACATGTTTTATACAATTGTCGGGCTTGTGTGGCATGGGGAGGAGAGTAGGGGTGCTGCGCTTAAAATGTTCTTAGGTGAACATTTTGGAAAATGGGAGGGCGAGGAATGTAATATAACAATCTGGCCCCACCCGAGGAAGGCTGATGCAAGCGGGGGTGTTTCCGGTCGTTGAAAGGAACGGATGTTTGTTTGACCTTATTTCCGGCAGTAGCGGAAATGGCTACAGAGGCAAACAGAACAGGTGTCTCTGAGAATTACGTGGGCGTGCGTGGGCGAGGCAAAAACCGGAAGAAAAAGTCCCGGTTTGGAGATTATAAAAAGACCTCGGCGCACGGATTCACCAGACAGACAGACCAGAGTAGCAGGAGAGAGCGAGAGACACAACAGATACGACTACCCTCCCGTCAACCCATTAGAGGCGCGCTCTCTCACTCTCTGTTCCCTAGGCTACACGGTTCATCGTCATTAATAAAAATATAAAGTATATTTTTATATATATGCGTGTTTGTTGTTTATTGATATACAACAATATGAGAGAAGAGGCTTTCGAATTCAACAAAAGGATTGCTATTATCTTCCTCTTAGTCACCCAACCGAATTTGAATGCTATAACCGCAAAAACACTATCAATTCCGAATCACCTCCATTTCTGCGTAAAAAATTTAAAAAAATAAAGATAAAACAAAAACTGAGAACCGATTTAACCGACCGACCGGCGACAGACATTAGGCAGGGACTCCTTCAAAGCTACAACGTTGTCTCAGTCGGCTTTCTATTTCATTCCTCCAACAGCGACCTCCCAATCGCTCACCTCTGCGACCTATCCTATGTAAGTAGCTGGAATATGTTTGCAACTGTTTGTGCTCGTATGTGTAGGTATGTGTTTCGTTTTTGTTTGATGTGTGTGTGTGTGGTTCGTTTGTGGTACAATTTTCAATAACAGTTTCAAACCTACACGTCATAATTTCATCCATTTCACTTCGGTTGATTTTTTTCACTTTGAAGTATTTTGGCGTTCCTTGAGGAAAAATTATTTTTGTGAGATGTTTTTTAATTTTAGATTTTCTTTTGTTTTTCTGATTTCGCAATGTTTATTTTCATTATGGTTTTAAATATTTAGGTTGACAGGGGTCTGCATATGTAATTTTCCTTAATTTTTCATTAACGGCCTTCTTTCGGCCCGCGACCCGTCATTATAACACGATCATTATAAACTAACTTGTCTTTGATGCGATCTGTGGCTGAGCGGTCAAAAGCGCGCTAGATAAAATGTCAGTCCCTCCTACAAAGGCAATGCCGGTTTAAACCCGATCAAAGGTGCCCATTTTTTTATTAAGTCTTCACCAGTTAAAGGGGCGGTAGATGTATTACACATTGTTTAAAAATGAATTAATTAAATGCAAAAAAAAATACTAGGCGTCTAATTCAAGCACAGATATCCATTTAAAACAACGTAATGATATATATATAAATAAATATAAAATATTCAATATCTGAGATGAGTAATTTCCAATAATCTTGGAATTACTTTGAAATATTGTTCTTATCTTGGTTGATATAGATGTTATAATAGACACAACGTTTCCGCCAAGTACCTTCTGGTCATCATCAGGTGTGCATTGACTGGCTGATACGGATTATCTTGCTGATTATTGCGAAATATCCTGTGAAATCCGTTATTGTTCTGTCATGATAAATGACACGAACCCACTAACATAATCCAGTTGTCAAAAAAAAAAAACATATATAAAAAAACATTTAACACTGAATACAAAAGGCTCCAAAAATACACCAATAAAGTCATTCGGGACGGTTCCGTAGTGAATATAGCAGTTAGTTATAGGCAGATTCAATTAAAACTGGTTTAATTTTTATTAGGAGAATATACGTGTTCCTCAGTTTCTAAAGTAATATCTGTGTTTGTTTGGGACTGGTCTTCATGTTCCATCCACGTTACTAACCGTTACACTATGATAGACAGATAGAAAATAGATGAATGTGATTTTTTTTATTTTAATTGTAATGGATAATTTACGTTTTTCCTTGTAGCTAACAATAAATATTTAGTGAAAGCGAAATGCTAGACTATTGATCAAATTAACTTATGATGCCAAATCTACTGATGAGAAAAAGACCCACACGAAAAGTTTTAACCTTAGCCAGGTTAATTTTCTACATGAAAAGTAAGGCGAGATTTTGAAGGGCCAAGCAGTTTTTTATTTAAACACTCATACAGACACTCATCCGTGCACATATACGCACTTATACTCTGCCCTACAAACAAACAAGTACACCCACTTCTGTGTCTCCACTCAGATGTATTTATTTCTCTATCAACTTCCTAATGTTGTAAAAGCATGGTTTTCTTATTTATTCACATAAATTTAAAATTTGTGCAGATCCAATCATAAAAATCTTGCCTGTCTCACGGGGATTCTTTTAAATATATTCTGCATTTGCGTATCGAAACTGTAAACACGGCTGACAGTAAAGTTTGCCAGGTGGGAATGCAATTTAACTAAAGTTACTGTCTGGGCTGAAAACTGATTACAGGTGCCAATCAAAGACGAAGTAAATGGAAAACAAAATTTCTCGCCCTTATAGCAATGCGGGTCACATAAAAAAAAGGTGGTGAAAAAACCTGCAGAAATAAAATTTAAAAACAAGAATGAATTTGAACAGGTAATTATACTTACTTATTTGAACTATTTTAAATAGATGCATGCGATTATTATTTTCATTCAGATAAATCACAACAAAAAAGGAAGAGGTGCTGAAAAGATCTAGTCCTGACCCACTACACGAAAACCCAAAAAAGTGATAAAACTTCAAATTTTTCTTTTGAAAATTTCGTGGCCTAATCAAGAAAGTGTCCAGTTAAAAATCGAATGTATGGTCATAAGTTGGAAAGTGGGTTGGGCCGAGAAATAATGATAGAGAGAGGAATAAAGTAATACCTAATCCCGTCTTTCCTCTCTAACCGCACGTTGTAGGTGGTATTAAACGGACATGCCTCCCAGAACTGCCATACGAACGCGGGTGTCCCTCAAGGCTCTATACTAGGTCCTACGCTTTTTCTTATCTACATTAATGATCTCCCCGATGCCATAAGATCCCAAGTAGGCATGTACCCCGATGACACCACAGTTTATTCTCGCTTCAATAAAAAATCTGGTGTTGGCGACAAAGCAAACCTCGCTGCCGAGCTTGAAAAGGACCTTCAATCCGGAGTGGACTGGGATAAGAAATGGCTTGTAAATTTTAATACTTCCAAAACAAAGCTGCTATCATAGACAACCATCATAGACAATCGCTAACCATCATAGAAAATCGCATCTACCTTCAATTAGCACAGAACAGGCTTGCCTCCCAGAGAGTAAAACACTACGCCTCCTTGCCCTCACACTCTCAGCGGACCTCAAGTTGAATGACTATATCGAATCCATTGTTAAATTCGCTGCTATGAAAGTCGGTTCTCTGTGCAGGGCAAGGAAGTTTTTGTCCCTCTAAATCTATCCTGCACATATATAAACCTACCCTCCTCCCGTGTATTGAATACTGCTGCCACATCTGGTCGGGTGTCCCTGCTATTCTTCTCGGGGTTCTTGACAAAATACAACGGAGAATCTGTAATGTGATCGATACCGACTTGGCAAACCGGTTGCAGTCACTCTCTCACCGGCCTGACGCGGCTTCTCCGTGCCTCTTCTATAAATACTTTCATGGCTTCTGCTCCGATGAACTTATTTTACAGGTAACCCCCAGGTACGAATTTGCACAGGATACTAGATTAGAAACTAGATCCCACCCTTTAACAATGAAACCGATAAAATGTAACAGCAATTTCTACTCTAATAGCTTCTTTTCTCGCACTTTCCGCCTGTGGAATTCCCTTCCACATACTTGCTTCTCCGACAGCTACAATCTCCAGGAGTTTAACTGTAAGGTCAGTAGACACCTCCTAACGCACTAACTCGGATCCATTCTCTCAAACACTCTTCCCATCTACCCAGTCCTCATCCTAGATATCCTTACCCGTCTGTCACCCGCCTTCTGACATTTCCTATGTCTAACCACCCTTTCTCATCACTTTCCCCTCTATAACACCCTGCTCAATAGTGGCAGTGAAATGCTTTGCTTGGAATGAAATGATTATAACAATATATATACATATATATAAGCAGAAAAGCAAGGCGGGACAGCCACTAGTACGCAAAGGGTTAAAAGACTGGGTACTGGAAATATTGAAGATAAGATAAAAGATGACCGGGATTCAAGAAGATAAATCAATTAAAATGATTTAATTTTTTAAATGTATTTAATTTTTTGGAGATTGTTGTTATCAAGAAAACGGAGTTCCACAAATGGGAAGTGCGAGAAAAGAAACTGTTGGAGTAGAAGTGAATTTTCAACAGTAGAAATGTGAGACTTTAAATTCACGTAGAAAAGAGACATGTGTAAATTGTCGTCATTTCATATTATTAATTTCGATCATGCGTTTTTTTGCCGACTGAAAAGTATAGTAGTTGTAAGCAAGAGGGCCTCATGACGTAATTCACTTCGCCAAAAATTTGAAAACAGGCAAGATCATCATGGACAATTTTGTGTGCTGTCCCAATAGATACGCTCAAAGTCTTGCAATGTCATCCACTGTCATATTTCTGTCAGACTGAGTGAGGTCATTGACTGATTCGATCACCTCAGGCGACCTCACTTCTGTCAGCCTCCCAGATCTGTCTTCAACTTCAACACTGCTCCGTATTTCTTTAAACAATTTAGCCCACTTGTAGACATATTTTGGCTGAAACATGTGGCACCATACCCAGTTGACATTCTCCTATGAATTTCAACTGGTTTGCACTCTTCAGCAACCAAAATCTTGATAACTGACCTCTGTTCAATCCTGGAGTATGCTTCTTGGTCGGCCATCTTTGTTAATCTCCGAAACCACTTAAATGTTTTTTTCCAATCTTCCAAAAAATTAAATTCCCTTGAAAAAGAAGTAAAGAAAACATTTTTTTAAAAAGTAAGCTTCTATATTTATTAGTTCTTATAACGAAAAATTCACCATTTTTATTGAATGACCCTCGTATTTCAAGATAATTTTGTGTCATTTTTGTAAACATATTTGTTAAAATGTGGTGAAAGTATTATTTTCCTTTTGGCGTTATTAGATGACAATTAATCAATCACATCCTGTATATTAATATCAGTAAAGGTTTGTCACTTATCCTTACCATTACGACTCGAGAGTTTCGCAGGTGAACCTGTCCGACCACTCTGCAGGAGGTATCAGCAATTTAATATCTACCTATCATTCTATTTTATTCTGTTTATATCTATCCGTCTCTCTTCATATCTCTATTCATTTCATCCTGTTCACATCTACCCTTTCCTTTTTTTCTCTCTCGCTCTGCATGTATATATATATATATATATATATATATATATATAATAAGAGAGAAAGAGAGAGAGAGAGAGAGAGAGATGGATATATATGAATAGAGTGAAACATAAACAGATTGATTGATAGAAATATATGTATGAAGAGAGTGAGATAGGTAGATCTGATATAGATATGTACCTCTACTCATTTTCGATATCTAAATTTTAAATTTAAATTTATTTTAGATTTAATTGAAAGCCAAATGATTAAATTTACTATTTCCAGTAAGCAAAATACTCTGGTGTATTTCAAACAAAAATTATACTGATTGGAATTTAAAAGTTTTTCAATTTTTTTTTTAGTCTTTCAATTTGTCGGCCATTTTTAAGCGATCAACACATTTATAAACAAAAGTTAATTCTCGGTTTTAGAAATCTTGCAAAAATAAAGTATACATCTGTGAGACATTATTTTTCAAAAGATTAGCAAATTTAATGTCAAATTTAATCTTATGTACACAAGTATTAATTATTTATAGCGTGAAATTTAAAATAAAACTATTTCTTAATCATAGAGTTGCACTTTTTAACCTGTCCACTGTATATCAAATCTATTGATAGATAGTCAGATTAGAGATAAGACAAATGTATGGCGATCACGACTGACGTAATTGTTAGATTATTGTTGCGAAAATGATTTTCATTTGATCTAACATTTCGAAACATAGAAATTTCCGTGTAGCAATGTAAACTAAATTTAATTATAAATATATACATATATATATGTATGTGTGTGTGTGTGTGTGTGTGTGTGTGTGTGTGTGTGTGTGTGTGTTCCTCTTTCTGCCAATAATATATTCTTTCATCTTATTATTGTTGTTTACTATCGTCTTTGGTGTTTCTCGCTCTTTTAATACTTAGTCTTCTATGAACACTGTCATAGGCATGCTGAATAGAAAACCATATAAGAATTAAGATTCCTCATCTGAAAACTTACAATAACAATTAGCAAATAAGAATATGAGATAAAATTGCCATCTTGAAAAACACCATCTACAATATTATTTCTGGCGGGGCCTCCAGTTTGGTAGGTTACGAAAATTGGTGTCATTCGGCAGGATTCGAACCTGACACGCATTTTCGTAAAAAAAATATCGTAAATAATCAGGCCGGTAGAAACAAATATACTATTTGATTCAAAACTGAATATCTACTCAAATATGAGTATCGATTAAAAATAATGGTCAAACAAATAATTTCAATATGTCGATTGTTAAACCATTTCGTTAATCTTCGGGATTTTCAGTAACATTATAGACTATATATTAAAACAGTGGGATATGAAAGATGAATGTTTGATTAACGTGCAGTCTAAAATTTGGACTGGTTGTTGAAATCGATTCAGTAGCAGTGCACTTTCTTCCCAGATGAAGAAAGAATGTGACGCGGTTCTGTGGTGTATTCGTGTGTCTGCGTAAATAACGAATCTTAGTAGTTTTTCAGTGGTATTTGTTAGTACGCCATCTTAGGAAAAAAGTACAAATATCCATTATTTAAGCATGCATACAAATACACACATTAATTTCATTCGGTTTTTGGATCTGCTCAAGCATGGAATAGCGAAAGGCATAATCAAATCTATTTTCAAGAAACGTTTCCATTTATCATATATATACTTGTGTGTTCGTCGTGCGTTGTTTTTTTCCATTTTTATTCGAATTAATACTCAAAAAATTTCATCGTTGGTTTATGTAGACCTATTCTTTCTTCCCTACTTTTCTTTATAGTTGCATTATTGACTGATTTCTTGCCATTGTTGATAAATTATTGGATTAAAATAAATGGATAAAAAACTAAAGAATTTGTCTAATAACCCAACAGATATTACGATGAATTGATCAGCTCGATTTCCTTCCCAGCATCTGGCTAAATATTCATCCACCGTAATTCATTTTGGCTTTTCTTTGTTGGGCCGAGAACCTTTTTAAAAAAAAGCCCCATATATTCATGAATTCCTAAAAGAAAAACACGGGAAACACACGAAAATAACCACAGAAACGTAAACGAGATATAAAGATTTTTTGGAAACACGAATGGCATTATGAAGGCATTAATACGAATAATTTCTTGCAAAACATGGAAACTCACCAGATCAAGGCTCTGTCGGCTGAGGCTTTACAATACACCGATTGCACTTAAGCAGATGGGTAACCTTCCCGCAAATGATGCGTCCTGGCTATGATGGTAAACTACACCTGGGTCCTGGATCTGATGATAAACTGCATGTAAGGCCTCTAATTGGGGACTTTTGATAAGCATGGAACCACTTCTTAATTTCTGTTGCTCGCAGGTTCACCTTGATCCGGAGTGGTAGCACCTGTTAAAGTTCCAGGTATAAGAAAATAATTAAGCCCCTAAACTGGTGTGAAAACACTATGAAAATATAGAAATAAATTTCTATAGTGAAAATACCAGCAAACATTTTTTTGGAGAAGAAAATCTTGCTAGCAATAGATTTTTGAAAGAAAAGAAATATTACCACCAGTATATTGAAGAAGAAAAATATTACCAACAATACATTTTTGAAGGAAAATAAAAATATTAATACCTGCCTCCTTAGCCTCATACTCTCAGCGGACCTCAAGTGGAATGACTATATCAAATCCATTGCTAAATCCGCTGCCAAGAAGGTTGATTCACTGTGCAGGGCAAGGATGTTTTTCCTGTCTGAGTCCATCCTGCACATATATAAATCTACCATCCGCCCGTGTATTGAATACTGTTACTACATCTGGTCGGGTGCCCCTGATATTCACCTAGGTGTTCTTGACAAAATCCACCGGAGAATCTGCAATGTGATCGATGCCGACTCAGCCGCTCAGCTGCAGTCGCTCTCTCACCAGCATGATGTGGCTTCCCTGTGCCTCTTCTATAAATACTTTCACTGTTTCTGCTTCAAGGAACTTAGATCACTGGTACCCCCAAAATATGAATTTACACGAGCTACTAGATTATCAACTACGTTCCAACCTTTTACAGTGAAACCGATAAAGTGTGACCGCAATTTCTACATTAACAGCTTCTTTTCACGCACTTATCATCTGTGGAATTCCCTTCCACATACTTGCTTCTCCGACAGCTACAATCTCCAGGAGTTTAACTGTAAGGTCAATAGTCATCTCCTATCTCACTAACTCGCATCCATTCTCTCGAGCTCTTTTTCCATCTACTCCAACGATCCTCGGTATCCTCAGCCGTCTATGATCCTCCTCCTGACATTTCTTATAACTAACCCCTCTTTCTCATCATTTTTCCCTATGTAACCCCCTGCGCAACAATGGCAGTAGAATACCTTGCTTGGCGTGAGATGATTAAAAAAAATATTTTCGAAAATAAATATATCTACCAGTAATAGATCTGACTCTCGACAAAACCATCTTTACAAAAATACGGGAATGAAACCTGATCCAGAAATTGTTTTGTTTACAAAGAATACATATCCTATTCATACGAATCTATCGTAAAAATCTTGTCGATATTAAATCGCCCATTGAGGTTGATATGCTGAAAAACAAAACAAACCAAATATTGCTTTTATTTTAAAGAATCTTTTCAAAAATACAAAACCAGAAGACATCTTAAGTTTTCTTAAAAAAAAAAATTCACCAGAATCAAATTTCTCACCATAACCGAATATCTAAAAAATGTACCCTAAAACCGTGGTGGCGCAGTGGATATCGGCTCGGAACGAGAAATCGGAGCGCCGAGTTCGAATTCCAGTTAAATTCCTTCTATTCATTTACGCGCAAATACCCTTGGTAAAGGTATTAATCCATCTCTTCCCTCCAGTTATGAGTTAAATAACAGGACAGATTGGGTTCTATAGCCTTCGTCGGCAACTAGTTTACCGCAGAAAGCAATGGCAACCTAATGCGGGATAATCTTCTGCCCAGTCAGTCATGTCTCTTTCGAGACATGATCGCCCAAACATGTGTCATGTATGGCACTTAACTAACTGACTGACCCTAAAACCTACCTTTTTGGTATTAATTAACCCACTGAGGTTGATATGCCGTTAAACAAATTTCAAACTCATAAAACCGCTTTGAAAAATAAAATTAGCTACCCACAAAGATCTACAGAAAAATAATACTGGAGAAAAGTAAAATAGAGAGAAAAATGATTACCGTGGATCAGATAAAGATAATAAATGACCTGGGAATAATTAAGTCAGAACAAACGAGGTGGACGCAACACATAGGAAGTGGGAGGATTACATGTTCGTTCATTGGAGTCTCATAGCAAAGGCAGGGATGCCTTTGAAAGTAGAACGTATTTTCTAATTTATTCTAAGAGGACAGGCGAATTGTTTAGTTGGGGTTGACGAGTTGTTGGCAAACTGCAAGATTATAAAAGCATCTTTAGATGTGAGCCATTTACTATTTAAGTTCTTTCCGTTGAGAGTTTCTCGTCAATATCAAATGTGAAACTTCATGCAACAAATGGATATAAATTCGAATCGCAACAAGCCTCTTTCACATTTTCGAGTTATTCCCATCAATGGAATAGAATTAGTTGTATCTTTTCTGCCTTCGTTGTCTATTACCTAATATTCAAAATATTCGTTCACTATTCACTGTATGTGTGTATATTACTCCGCCGGGTCTCTCTCTTTCTAACTCTCTCTCTCTTTCTCTCTCTCTCCCTCTCTCTCTCTCTCTCTCTCTATATATATATATATATATATATATATATATATATATAATTAGTTTGTTATTGGTCATAATTAAATTAGACCAGTAAACAGATCTATTAAAAAGTGTTCAATACAACTATATTGTAGAACTTTTGAATATTTTTAATTTGGAAATGGGTTTCAAACTTTCGGTATCTTCAGGTGATTTACAATAACTGATTTTAACATTTTTGAAATGCATGAACAGGGATTTTTTTACGAACGCGCGACTGGAATTTTCAAGCAACAGAAAAATTTTCGAAATTAGGACAGAGTTATTTAAAGATCTTAGAACACTTTCATCCATGTTTGTATCATCCTAGAAAGTATTTATAGGTATGATTACATTTGGACATAATATCTAATCTTCATTTAGTAAATTTTCTTTCTGTGAACAACAAAATAGCTAAATTTCCACCTTTCGTATGGCTTGGTAATTTTCACCTACTCCAAGTTGAAAAAGATCCATATTTCAATTTTCGTTAAATAGATAAATCCAAAAAAACCCGAGCCTGGTTAATATTAATCATATTAATATAAAAATTGATCAAGGTGGAGGGCTCAATGCAATTAATATTCAAATTACAGAGCCAATTATAAAATAAAACAAAATTTCGATGTTCAAATTTGTTGTATAGTCATTTCTATGAGAAAAATCTCGCATCCTCAGCAACAAACTTTATTCCAAAAAAAAAATGAGAAAATGAGAAAAGATATTATACCGACAGAAGTCCCCAAAAAATTTTAATCACAGAAAATCAAAGGGGTGGGATTAACAAGAAAGCAGACAGATATCTATTTCTATTTTTATTTTTAGATTTTTTAAACCCCCCCCCTACACCTTAACAGAATCGGGAGTTTAAAAGTTGAAATATAGCCTTGTCTGGGCGAAAGAAATAGCTTTCGTGGACGCAGCAATACTGACACTACAAATATCTATTTTCGAAATGGGCACGTGAGTGTCTGTATGTGATTCTTTTCTGGAGAATTTTGAATATTAAATGTTGTATCATTTGGGTCTGACGGACAGCAATATATGTGGCTGCGAAATATGTATTACCCATGAAATTGTAGAATATCCACAATGTTTTCTAGATTATATTACTCTGTTAAGATAAACAAATAAATTTAACATTGAGTTCTTTTGAGTTCGTATCGGAATTTACCTGATTTAAATGTCAAATATTCTACGTTATATATATATATATATATATATATATATATATATTCAAGCATATTTAGTTGAATCATCTGGACATAGTATGTCCATTTTTATTTTAATCTTCTCTGACCGACATCTTAATGTTGATATTAAATTAAGGAACTCGCCGTACTTTTAATTTATATTCCCATGTACTTTCAGTCTCATTCGAAATCATCTTCAAGATTTAATTGCTAAGATAATAATTGATGCAAATGATAGTTGTGACTTTTTTTGTAAATACGCACGAAACGTGCTCTATTATGATTTTTAAACACCCATGAATGTGCCCTGTTATAGTTAATTTTTTTAAAAAATTGTGAAAGCTATGATAGTTCTGCATGATTCTTATCTAAAAAGAAGTACCTTTAGTTTTAAAATTGTAATTTTACAAACATTGATATTTTAGGTATTTTAAAATATCGTTGCAATAATAAATAACCTTATTTAGTGTAAGTTTTATGTCCAAAGTTGTTTTCAAAGGATGAAGTTGTTGGCAGTAGATATCAACGTTGTTGGATTAATTATTGTCTAACTGGTAATAATGGGTGGGAGTTCTACAAATACTGCGCCATATACTGAACATGATATTTTTCAGATGAAATTTTCTCGGTTGCTGCTCAGAGCAAGCTTCCTCGCTTGATTCATTAACGGTAGTGCTTAATATTGTAAATGATTGATTTCACATCACGAATAACAAAAGATACACCTTGAAAATTTCAGGCAAGCAATGAATCGCAATACGTCATTGGCGACTCTCTGAAGTTGGTCGTTGGGGGCTCATTTCTCAGCCTCTAAAAACTTTCTACTTTTTTACAATTTGAAATGGGCAGCTGTATAAATAATTGCAATACCACATCTCAGAAATATAGACAGAACTATTAGGAGTTTGCAAAGTAAAACCGTTTCGAACGCAGATTCGAGTTGTACTGCCGTATAAATAATTGCAATAACACATCTCAGAAATATGGACAGAACTATTAGGAGTTTGCAAAATAAAACGATTTTGAATGCAGATTCGAGTTGGGCTTCCGTATAAATAATTGCAATAACACATCTCAGAAACATAGACAGAACTATTAGGAGTTTGCAAAATAAAACCATTTCGAACGCAGATTCGAGTTGGACTGCCGTATAAATAATTGCAATAACACATCTCAGAAACAGACAGAACTATTAGGAGTTTGCAAAATAAAACCATTTCGAACGCAGATTCGAGTTGGACTGTCGTATAAATAATTGCAATAACTCATCTCAGAAATATGGACAGAACTATTAGGAGTTTGCAAAATAAAACGATTTTGAATGCAGATTCGAGTTGGGCTGCCGTATAAATAATTACAATACCACATCTCAGAAGGCTATTTCTTTCGCCCAGACAAGGCTATATTTCAACTTTTAAACTCTCGATTCAGAACCATTAGGAGTTTGAAAGATAAAATTATTTCGAATGCAGATCTTTTAAGCATACGGAAAACTTCCCCACCACTAAAGCCACTGATTAATTTCCATTCTCATTTCTATTGTAAATATCAGGAGCGGCTGCAGTAATGCGAAGCTGAGTGACCTTTGTGCCGGATGACAGTAATTTAAGTAAATGTCATTTGAATCCTTTCTATTTCTGTCCTGCATTTGAAAATTTACCCTTGCTTAATTCCATTTTCGTTTAAGCGATTTGATAATGATACTTGCAGATTGATTTAACGTATCTACTCATGTCTAAGTAGATTTCGTATATTAGACGACATTTGAATAAAGACCATATAATCATTAATTCGTTGCTCGTTGCTGAAATAAGTTTATGCTACTGTATCTAAGGTCGGTGTTCAAGTCAAGATAAAAACCTTTCTGAATTCTGTGTGTTATTTTTCTAATAATAATTGTTTTTAATTTACTTTCCAACATTGATGCTCTCTTTTCTCCTTCTCTTTTTCTATTACTTTTCCTCTCCTACCAATTAATTCCTTTCGTTTTTCCTCTACCCTCTTTCTCTTTTGTTCTTTTTCTCTCCTCTTTGCCACTTCTCTCCTTCTATTTTCGCCTTCTCTCTTTCTCTAATCCTCTTCTATTTTTCTCTTTTCCCTTTCACCCTTTCTTATCTTCTCTTCCCTTTTTCTCTTTTCGTTTTCTCTTTTCTCTTTTATTCCCACTTTCCTTCTACTTTCTTCGTCTTTTTCCTTTATTCCTTTCTCTTTTCCTCTTTCTCTTCTCTGCTTCTTACGTTCTCTTTTCCATTCTCTCTTTCTCATCTTCTCGTCCATTTTTCTCTTTTCGTTTTCTCTTATCTCCTTTATTTCCAATATCCTTCTATTTTCTTTGTCTTTACATTTATTCCTTTCTCTTTTCCTCTTTGTCTTTACTTCCTTTTCTTTTCTCTTTTCCATTTCTCTCTTTCTCTTTTCCCCTTTGTCTTCTTTTTCTTTTCTCTTTTCCATTTCTCTCTTTCTCTTTTCCTCTTTGTCTTTACTTCTTTTTTTTCTCTTTTCCATTTCTCTCTTTCTCTTTTCCCCTTTGTCTTCTTTTTCTTTTCTCTTTTCCATTTCTCTCTTTCTTTTTTCCTCTTTGTCTTTACTTCTTTATCTTTTCTCTTTTCCATTTCTCTCTGTCTCTTTCCCTCTTTGTCTTTACTTCTTTTTTTTCTCTTTTCCATTTCTCTCTTTCTCTTTTCCCCTTTGTCTTCTTTTTCTTTTCTCTTTTCCATTTCTCTCTTTCTTTTTTCCTCTTTGTCTTTACTTCTTTTTCTTTTCTCTTTTCCATTTCTCTCTGTCTCTTTTCCTCTTTGTCTTTACTTCTTTTTCTTTTCTCTTTTCCATTTCTCTCTTTCTCATCTTCTCTTCTCCTTTTATCTTTTCGTTTTCTCTTTTCTTCTTTATTCCCTCTTTCTTTCTACTTTCTTTGTCTTTTCCCTCTATTCCTTTCTCTTTTCCTCATTCTCTTTTTCTCTTCTTACTTTCTCTTTTCCATTTCTCCCTTTCTCTTTGTCCACTTCACCCTTTCTCTTTTCCTCTTCTCTCTCTCTCTCTCTCTTATATTTCTCTTTCACTTTCCCCTTCTTTTTCCCCTTTTCTCTTTTGCTTTCTTCCTTTCTCATTTGTTCTTTTCTCTCCTCTCACTTTAATTTTTTTTAAATTTTCCCCTTTCCCGCCTTCTTTCTTTTTTCTATTTCTTCTGTTCTAGCAATGTTTCTCTTATTTCCTCTTCTGCTTTTCTCTTGTACTAATTTCTCTTTTTCCTTTACCACTTTCTCTTTCTTTTCCCCGCTTTATTCCATTCACTTTTCCTCCTTTCTTCCTCTTCAAAATGATCGTCTTTTTCCCCTTCTTCTTTTCTTGTTTCCTTTCTCTTTTTTTTCCATTTATCTCTTTTTCCTCTCCCACTTTATCTCTTCTTCTTCTACAAACTTATTCTTTTTTTTTTTACTTATCTCTCGTTTTTTCTTTTAATTCCATTGTTTATTTAGTGTAACGAAGCCTTAAAATGCTATGTTTTAACAGTTCACTCCATAGTATTAAATATTTCGTTTTAGATTTTCTAATTCAAGCAAGTGCATTATTATTCTATACTAATAATGTGATATACAGAACTTATTTTGCTGTCGGGTTGCTTTGTCTTTCTGAAGAATGACAGGCCTTCTGTTTAATAAAGTTGTAAATAAAACAAAAAAGTTGATTGCTGGTTTGTGTTACGGCAAATTAACCTCGGTGCCTCATTTATTGCCAACTAAATCTTTTTTATTTATTTATTGCTGGTAATACCTTTTTTTTCAACAATTTACTGTTGTTTTTATATAACTTTTTGTATCTAGTAATACTTTTTTCTTTTCGAGTATCAAGATTCATTGGGATTTGTTTTTAAGGACAGGGTCCCCAAGTCCTACTCTTGTTATTTAACCCATAAATGGAGGGGAGGGATGGATTAATACCTTTCCCAAGGGTACCAATGCTTAAGTGAATGCAGAATATTCAACTGGCATTCGAACTCGGCTCACCGATTTCTCTTTCCGAGCCGCTATCCACTGCACCACAACGCACATCAGTCACTAAACGCTTACAACACCTGGTATTCCCAAGCGGTCACCCATCTAAGATACTGAATAGGCTCAACGTTGCTTAACTTAGGTGATCGAGTGAGAACCGGTGTATTCAAAGTGATATGGCCGTAAGCCCAAAAAAAGATGAGAACAAGAGTCTGAACAACTTAAAAACTAAAAATTTGTATCTTTGTTATTTGTTAATCATAACCGACTTTTTAATTTAATACAATTTTTTAATAAGATCTAGAATATCTGTTTTCGAACAATGCTTAGCCATCTAAACCTACAGATCATTAATACAGTACTGAGGTTGATACAATTCTATCAAGAGTCAATCAAGAGCCATAGGTGATACACGCTTGGGTGATCCTGTTTCGGAAGAGACATGACTGACTGGGAAGAACCCTATCAATTCTGCTATTTAACCCAGCGTATTTGTGCGTAAGTGAATGCAACTAATCCAACTGGAATTCGAACTCGGCTTTCTGAGTTCTCGTTCCGAGCCAATATCCACACTTAATGCACCTAACCGTATATTTGTAAAGATTTACTTTAAATGAAAAACCTATTTTCCAAACGAACAATATATTTTATTTATTTATGTATTTATTTAAATGTTCATCTTTTCTTTTTCTTTATTTATTTTAACACGCGTAAAACCTCCGCGGTTGGGAGGACACTTTTGGCAAATCAGACACTCTGATTTCTGGTCGGTTGTTTGTTCCTATGAGATCATGTCTTGGTTTTGCACAAGCCTTTCACCTCATTCATTCGCAGACAATGTTCAGTTCCTGGAAGAAATCCAAGAATTTTCCGAGATGGTTATGCTTCTGTTTCTGGTATTCCGTTTCCTATCAAAGAGCATTTCTTTCTTTTTTAATTTCATTGAATTTTGTCAAGAGAATTCAGTTACCCCCCCCCCACACACACACACACAAACATAAACGGAAAAGAAATCCGTATTAGATTTCTACTGCAGCTAAGAAGGAAAACATTTTCTAAGTTATGATAAAGGAAGCTGACGGAGAATCAAAGAAATAGATAAATAAGAAATAAATAAATAACTGGAAAAAGAGTTTAATGAAAATGAATTGCATATTGGAAGATAGGAAAAAGGTGGATATGAAATCTGGAAGGAAGTTTACAAAGAAAACTGAAAATAACATGGTGGAAAATAAAGTCCATTGAAGAAAGAGAAGTAGCAGAGAGAAGAAAATGTTGCCGGAATTAAATTTGGAAATGATGAGAAAACGTCAAGGAAAGACACAAAGGAGAAAAGTATGGGTCAAAAGAAAATAAAACAAGAAAGATAGAAACAAGAGATAAAGAGACATAATTAAAGATATAAATAAAGTATATATATATATATATATATATATATATATATATATATACACAGTGTAACCCTGATATAAGAGAGTTGTCGAAACCTGATAAAATTTATCTTATATCCGGGTTTCTTTTATATCCGGGTTATATATATATATATATATATATATATATATACATATATATATATATAATGAATGAAAGCAAAAAATAAAGAAAAACAAACAGAATTGACAGAGGAAACTACTAAAGAAAAATCGACAAAAAAAAAAAATTCCCGTTAATAATTTTTATTTCTATTTGATAAACTAAATGTAATTCTTACGGGACAATGGCAGGAATAGAAATATCGTCAGAACATAGAACAAAAAATAAATGGTTAACAAAGACGAACAAAGCAGAAAATGCGAATAAAAGAAAACCAAATGCCAAAGATAAAATAGATGAAAGGAGAGAAAGATTCAAAGACAAAGGAAGAGAATTGAAAAAGAAATAATACGATAAAGGCCAAGATAATGAAGGTAAAAATAGAAAAATCATAAAAAAGACGAATCTGAATGAACTGAAGAAAAAAAACAACTAAGAAATAGAAAGAAACGTCAGGAAAAATATCATCAACAGGCAGGAAATAGAAAAAAAAGAAACATAGAATCAGAAAATGTCATGTAAAAGCAATCAAACAAAGATTAAAAGAATGGCAGGTATTTCAAAAATTAAAAAAAAAGGGAATAGTTTAAAAAAAATGGAAAAACCGAAAACATTAGACTATATCAATATGAACTAAAATAAAACTGAGGAAAACTGAAATGGAAGAATTAATTGTTACAAATATTAAATGAAAATGAAAGAAATGAATCCGATGAAAAATTTAGAATTAATAAAAATACAAAAAAATGTAATAAAACACACGAATATGTAAAAGACAAAAAACGGTAATAAAAAGATAATTTTTTTCTTAAATAAGTGAATAACTAACGATAAAATATAACATATATGATTATTTAGAATTAATGAAGAAACGGAAAAACGAAAAGAAAAGAAACGATAAAAACGAAAAAAAAAAAACAAAAAACAGAATACCCGAATGAAGATATACAAAGAAAGAAAAACAAATCAGCAAAATGAATGCCTAATCTTCGATAAGGACATTCTGTCGAATATAAACTAGTTAGAGAGTAAAAAAAAAAGTCCCTCCCGAATGCCTCCATGTTTTCATTAGTTTGAGTTTTCTTCCTTTTATCCGTTCTTTATACTTTGGTCTTCAATGTGAGCGATGGTCGCTGGACGCACCTTTTGTTATTACCTGTGAATGGAGAACACATTTGGAAAGGTCGTACTCTACAGTGTGTAATTGAAAGGTTTCGTGCTGAAGCCGAACACTGGGCATGCACACAGATGAAAAAAATATTGATGAAAAGATGAAGAATTTGCACGCGCAAATATGTACAGAAATACATGTACTTGAATATACATATATACATACATCAATATATATATATACATATATTAATATGAATATATATATATATATATATATATACATATATACATATATTAATATGAATATATATACATATACATATATTAATATGAATATATATATATATATACATATATTAATATGAATATATATATTAATATGAATATATATACATATATTAATATGAATATATATATACATATATTAATATGAATATATATATACATATATTAATATGAATATATATATATACATTGATGAAAAGATGAAGAATTTGCACTCGCAAATATGTACAGAAATACATGTACATGAATATACATATATACATACATCAATATATATATACATATATTAATATGAATATATATATATATATATATATACATATATTAATATGAATATATATACATATACATATATTAATATGAATAGATATATATACATATATTAATATGAATATATATATATATATACATATATTAATATGAATATATATATATATACATATATTAATATGAATATATGTATACATATATTAATATGAATATATATATATACATATATTAATATTAATGTATATATACATATATTAATATGAATATATATATATACGTATATATATATATATATATACATATATTAATATGAATATTTATATATATATATATATATATATATATATATATATATATGAATATATACAAACATATATGTGAGTGTGTGTGTCTACTCCAAAACTATTGAAACGCCAAGGCCAATACTTTTGTTGCTGTTCACTGAAAACATGAGTTTAAGATAAATATGAGACAGGACCTCAGCTTTTATTTCCTGGTATTTACATTTCGATGTTTTAAACAGCTGAGAAACTACAACGTTTTCTATCAGATTACCCGGTTTTTAAGTGAGCAAATGTAAAGGAACAGATTGTTTTGAAGTAAGTAACCTTTAATATTTGGTTGCATTACACTTGCTTACAAAAAGTGGATGAAACCGGCAGCCTACTGACATCATCAAACTGCTTCCTTTGTTTCTGATGCATTTACTCACTTTTAATACAACCTCAGTCTGGAGTTGAAATACACGCTTACGGTTGTCGGATCTCCCCTTTATTATATGATAAGGAACTTGACTGAGTGTGCATATACTCTTGCCATAGAGAGAGTTGCAGTTGCAGTTGTCAGTGGAGAGTAATCGTAGAGATCCGTTACAGTTATCGGAGAGTTTCGAGAGATACCGAAGTTACCCAGAGACCATACTAGCTCTGAGCTCTACTCAGCTAGAATAATATACCCGGATATACTATTTCCAACGACTTCACTTCAAGACTTGTGTATATTTATTTCATACTAATAGTATTCCTGGATTTACTAACCTGTGTTCAAGTTTGTATATTACGTTCAATATAAGCTACTTTTCTATCTTCATATCTGTTTTTGTTGTTCATTATTTTGTGCGGTTCCTCATCCGGAATCCACATCGCTTATATTGATAGATTGGCTTGACCAGTCTAATATTGACCACATTTTCTCTGATGAAGTCCTTTGTTGTTGTTGTTGTTGCAGTAGGTCATTGACCCGCTGAATGATAAATATCCTCCCGGTGAGTTTGGATGAACTTCTCTGTAGATTGGCAAACAAAATGTTTCTGTAGACTCTCTGAATTTCTTTTGCTGCTTACAACATGCGTTACATCATCAATAAATATGGATGAGCCTGTTCTAGAAGCAGCTGTGCAAGCCAAAACTAAGACACTGAATCCAGCATGCATCACAGATGTGCTTGTACGTTTTGGAATCATAAGGAGATTATTTATTTCTCTTTGACATTTCCATCACTTTAGTGTAGATAAACCAGTCCTTAATCTTTCTTGCAGAAATTTTGTCACTCAGATCTGTAGTTCCTTAAAAATTCGAATTTGGCCTTCCTAATCTTACTTCTAATAAGGATTTTGCATCTTGTGATATTGGCTCTATATATATATATATATATGCTCTCTAAATCTTGTTCAAACGGTATAATGTAAAACCTTCACTCCAGCACTGTGGAGGTAGCTGATAATGTCACTGACCACTGATTTGGGTGTCTTTATCACAGCCTTCACAATGTTTATATCATCAACTCCTGTTGTATTTATTGACCGACCTGTTCTATGTCAGTTATCTCGTTCTCCAGAACATTTTAAATTGTTGTATTGGCTATGGTCAATGTTTTTTCAATGACTTTGATCGATTTTTTAAAACTATTTTAAGTTTCAAAATGGCTTTCTTTCACACATAGACAAGACAATCTTCTTCTTATTGATTTATCCTTTTTAAGAAGAAATGCAGTCATTACAGGTAAAACCCAATCCTAAAACCATAGAATAGTAATTCAGAGCTGTTTCATGCTTCGACATTTAAGCAAATAAGCAACACATTGAAAACAAGTGAAATGGGTATATTTCAACAAAGGCTAGTATGTAAGAAATTTAACATATATATAAATGTAAATACCAGGTCATAAAATCTAAAATTGTGAACACTTGTGACATATTCATATTTTGATCTTAAACTCAAATGTCTTCAGCAAATAAAAAAAAATAAAAAAAATAGATTTCCGTTCCAACACATCAAAGAACACTGTAAATATATATATATATATACATATATATATGTGTGTGTCTGTGTGTGTGTGTGCATATATATATGTGTGTGTGTATATGTGTACATATATATATGTGTATATATATATGTGTGTGTATATATATATATATATATATATATATGTGTTTATATATATATATATATATATATATATATATATATATATATATGCACCGCTCATTCAGTAATTAATTATAGCACTCTGGCTATTAAGCGTGTGTAATGATAATATACATGCAATTGTGCCTTCTTCTACCGAGCGCCCATAGCCAAGAAGTAGAATCGCCGACTGACGCCACTTCGATCGGGTTTCAATCCTAGGTTAAAATCAATATATATATATATATATATATATATATATATATATATATATATATATATAAGGTAGGTATGGTTGGAATAAAATTCCGTATTCAAAGAAACACTATTCTTAAAAATCTGCTCGATACATAACAGAGCGAATGATATTTATTTAGAATTTATGACATAAATATGTTTTAATGTCACTACAAAAGTATAATTTAGTAGTGATATTATAACATATTTATGTTATAAATTTTAAATATATATATGTATATATATACCTCAGCAATATCCAACTATATACAGCAGTCACAGTCATTACCCCAACCCAAATAGAACACTGCATCAACACTGCATGGATTGATATATGCAAACTTCGAAAGCTTCCTAACAAATACAGACTAAACCTTACTACCAGGAACAGCAACCTCTCAAAATTCTACCACCTCATCAAAACCTCAATAACCAGCACGACATCACAGATTAGACCCATCGTTGCTAGCATAGAAGGTCTCACATA
>JBBBDQ010000363.1:6862500-6905000 GCA_037127315.1 Ascarosepion bandense | reverse complement strand
CCTGCATGTTAAATCCTGTCAATTCTATCGAGATATTTAGAGCCATAGCTCGATCTTCGCCATTATTATCAAGAGCTTGGCATATATGTTCAGTGCTTGCTGTTAGCACATCAGCAGTAGACCTGGCGAAGCGGGAGCTATATTCTTTTTCAGAGATTAGGTGGTGAAAGGTGAGATCATTAACCATATCAATATTGATTAGAGATGAGGAGTGTGTGTTAGAGAAAGAATAAATGATGAATTGGGTTCAGGAAAAATTAAAATGACATTTGACATTTTATTTAAATTAAATAAGATATTAGTTGTCAGGGATTCAAGCAAAAGGAAATGAGTTCTACAGGCAATAACTGCGAGAAAAGAATCTGTTAGAGTAGAAGTAGCGGTTATATTTAACTATTTCAAAGGCAAAAGGGTAGAACTGGAAAGTCAATCTAGTACCAGGCTTAAATTCATGGTAACAATTCTTCAGTTACCATGAAAATATTTGTATCAAAGACAGAGGGAAGACGTGTCCCGTTGGTGAGAAAGTGACTGAACTCGAGATGCCAAATTAGGGTCGATTACATTGCCGATCCTTCTTTGGATTTTGTCGAGAACCGCGAAATGAATTATAAGAGCACCCGACCAGATATAGCAACAGTTTTACGACATGCTAACATAGTGTCAGTTTAGATAACAGTCCGTCGATTCTTTGACTCTTCATATTAACAAACATATGACAGAATTTTGCTCTTTTTTGCATTGTAGTTCGTCTAATAAAAGGCGAAATAGTAACTTAAAGAAGAGGATTACTGATTGACGATGTAGAAAAGCTTTAACTTTAGACTTGAAGAAATTAACATTGTAGCGATATTAGAGGCATCCCCTCGGTAGTGTTTCACAAAGATGCAGTTTTTGTCGGAAATCCGCTGCGAAGAAGGTCGGTTCTCTGTGAAGGGCCAGGAAGTTTTTCTCGTCTGAAACAATCCTGCACCTATATAAATCTACCATCCGCCCGTGCATTGAATACTGCTGCCATATCTGGTCGGGTGATCCTGCTATCCACCTAGGGGTCTTTGACAAAATTCAACGGAGAACCTGTAATGTGATCGATCCCAACTTGGCAGCTAGGATACAGTCGCTCTCTCACCAGCGTGATGTGGCTTCCCTGTGTCTTTTCTACAAATACTTTCACGGCTGTTGTTACAATGAACTCACTGCTGCCCCTTATGCATGAATTTATTCGAGCCACTAGACTAGCAACTAGGTCCCACACTTTTACAGTGAAACCGATAAAATGTAACCGCAATTTCTACTCTAACAGCTTCTTTTCTCGCACTACCCGCCTGTGGAATTCCGTTCCGTTTATTTGCTTTTCCGACAGTTGCAATCTCCAAGAATTCAAATGTAAAGTCAGTAGTCATTTCCTGTCTCATTAACTTTCATCCTCTCTCTTATGCTCCTTTCTCCGTCCACCCCACTCTCACCAGTATTCTCATCCTTCTCTTACTCTCTTCCTGACACCCGCTGTAACCTGTCACTCTTTCTCATAACTTTCTTCCTAGGTAACTTCCTTCACAACAGTGGAAGTCAAATTCCTTGCCTCGAGCGACACGATTATAAAAAACAATGAATTTCCCTCTTACGAATGAAATGAAAAGGATTCCTCATACACTGACTGTTTCGTATAATAGAAATGGATTGTAGGTGAAGAATATTTCCTTAAATCTAGGGTGATGTACACGCTTTTGAACTCTATCAAGGCTTCAATGTGAACTTTGACCAGTTTAAGCTTACACATGGCAGTAATATTTTATTATTTATCTTATCTGATTTTTGCAGGCATTAGACTCGAGTTTCAGTCATTGAAGGGCTACCCAGGGCGATAAGGTTGAGGAGAAGAGACTGGACTGGACACGACTAAACCCCAGTAACCGGAATAGGTTACACGATTTAAACAACCAAATCGGCGGAAAAGGGCAGCGCCAGTCGGGCTGTAATAACCGAGGCGACCCTTAACTGACCAAGCATCCGACAACTCAATGAAACCAGGTTCGCCATATCTTGCCTGTCACATTCCTTTTTAAGAGAGTCACTTCTGACCAACTGTGTGGAGAATCTCATATTTGTCCACCAGAAAAAAAATCCACGCAAACGGCCTCGTCAAACACTCTTCAGGAGTTGGCTGGATCTTCGTAGCCATCTCCAGCACAGCCACCAGAAGAAGATAAAGCAAATAAGGAGAGAGGATAGATCGGCATTAGAGAGAGTCATATATTTTCTGGGTTGGTACAAGGAAATGGGATGTGCGTTGTGGTGCAGTGGATATCGACTCGGAAAGAGAAATCGCACAGTCGATTTCGAATTCCAGTTGAATTCCTTGCATTCACTTAAGCGCAAATACGCTTAGGAAAGGTATTAATCCGTCTCTTCCCTCCAGTTTTGGGTTAAATAATAGGACAGATTGGGTTCTAAAGCCTTAGCTGGCAACCAGCCTACCACAGAAAGCAATGGCAACCTACTGCAGGATAATCTTCTCCCCATTCAGTCCTGTCTCTTTTGAAACATGATCGCTCAAAGCGTGTATCACGTATGGTACTTAACTGACTGACTGAATGTAATATCTAAAAACAGGATTAAGGCTTCTAAGGATTCATTGGGATTTGTTTAAAGACAGGGTTCTAATCTGTCCTGTTATTTAACCCATAACTGGAGACAAGAGACGGATTAATACCTTTCCAAAGGGTAAGTGAATGCAGGGCATTCAAGTAGAATTCGAATTCGTCTCCGTGATTTCTCCTTCCTAGCCGATATCCACTGCACCGCACATCCTCCAAAAAACGCTTACAGCATTTGATATTCCCAAGCGTTCACCCACCTAAGTACTGACCAGGCATAATGTTGCTTAACTTCGTCGATCAAATGAGAACTTGTGCATTCAACGTGATATGACGTAAGCAGATTGAGAGATTCGGTTAACACTTGCGCAGTACGGACACTTCTGACGATGAAAAGCAACGAAGTGGAAGCTGCACTGGCCAAACTGAATAGAAACAAAGCAGCTGGACCAGACGACATTGTAATAGAGATATTAAGAGCCTTAAACGATTTCAGCCTAGACAAAAATACAGAAATAATAACAGAAATCTACAACGATGGTGATATACCGGAAGGCCGAAGCAGATCGATTTTCATAGCATTGCCTAAGAAGCAAAAGAATGTAAAATCTACCGAACTATCAGCTTAATGAGTCACATAACAAATTCATTATCCGAATCATGATTAACAGAGCACGCAACAGAACCAGACCAGAGATAGGACAAGAACAGTGTGGTTTCGTCAAGGACACTGATATAAGGAAAGCGATATTTATGCTTAGAATGTTATCAGAAAGGTCGACACAAATGAAGACGTGTATCTGTGTTTCAAAGACTACACAAAGGCATTCGGCAAAGTACGCCACTTGAGAGAGATACTCAACAACCTAGAACTTGACAATTGTCTGTCCTAATCTAGTCATTCCTTTCAAATCGCACAATGAAGATAATATTGAACGGATATGACTCCCAATACTATCATACGAAAGCGGGTATCCCTCAAGGCTCTATTATAGGTCCTACGCTTTTCCTGATCTACATTAACGATCTCCACGATGTAATAAGATCCCAAGTAAGCATATACGCTGACGACATTACGGTTTGCTCTCGACTCGATCAAAAAACTGCCGAGGCTGACAAAGTAAACCTCGCTGCCGAGCTTGAAAAAGGCCTCCAATCCGTGGTGGACTGGGATAAGAAATGGCTCATGAATTTTAATGTTCCCATTTATCTATTTACCATCATAGACAATCGCTCCTGCCCGCCATTAGCATGGTTCAGGCTAATCTCCCTGAAAGCAAAAAAAAAAAAAACTAAAAACATGCGCCTCCTCAGGTTAACTCTCGCAACAAACCTCAAGTGGAATAGAATCCATAGTTAAATCCGCTGCTAGAAAGTTCAGCTCTGTGTAGGGCCAGGAAGTTTTTCCCGTCCGAAACAATCCTGCATATATAAAAATCTAACATCCGTCCGTGCATTGAATACTGCTGCCACATATTTTCGGATGCTCCTGTTATCCACCTAGGGGTCCTTGATAAAATCCAACGGAGAATCTGTAATGTGATCGGTCCCGACTTGTCAACTCAGATGCAGTCACTTTCTCACCGGCGCAATATGGTTTCCCTGTGTTTCTTCTACAAATAATTTTTAGGCCTCTGCCTCGATGAACTTAGCTTACTGTTGTGATTTATATATAAATTTACTCGAGCCACAAGATTAACAACTAGGTCCCACCCTTTTACTGTGAAGCCAATAAAATGTAAACGTAAATTCTACTCCACAGCTTCTTTTCTCGCACTCCCCGCCTGTGGAATTCCGTTCCATTTCCATGCTTTCCGACAGCTACAATCTCCAAGAATTTATCTGTAAAGTCGATAGTCATCCCCTATCTCACTAACTTGCATCCTCTTTCATGCTTCTTTCTCCGTCCACTCCACTCTCATCAGTATTCTCATCCTTCTCTTATCCACTTTCTGACACTCACTATAACCTTCACACTTTCCCAAAACTTTCTTTCTATGTAACCCCTTGCACACCAGTGGCAGTAAACTGCCTTGCTTAAGGGGATATGATTAGAAAAAAAAAATATATTCAAGAAAGTCATTAAAGTGTATTAAGTCATTAAAGTAATCAAGAACCTCTGTTGGCAGAAAGCTGCCTGCATACGGACAGGTAACGAGTTCAGCTGATATGTAAAAAGGTGTGTAAGACAAGGATGTGTCTTTTCACCAGATCCATTCCACCCATACAGTGAAACAATTCTGCGAGCCCTAGAACTTATTCCAGGATTCGTCATTGGCGGCCACAATCTGAACAACATAAGATATACAGATAGCACGCACAGAAAGCAAAATACAAGACCTTCAATTGAAGAATGCATATAAACTACAAGAAAAGTGAAGACTTGGTCATCAATAAAAAGAGGAAACCAAAATGAAAACTACAGGCTGGCGATACTAAGATCAAGCAGGTACAGAAATTATAATACTTAGGAAGCGTTCTAACAGCGGAAGAAAGTGCGACACTGCGATCCGAAAGAATTGCCATGTCCAAGGATGTATTCCAGAAGCTGAGTAGAGTATTGAGAAACAGGAACATTTCACTGAAAACAGAGTACTGGATTGTTATATGTTGTCTGTTCGTCTTTACGGCAGTGAATGCCGGACAATCTCACCAACGATGAATACAAAAGAATTAAAGCAACCGAAATTGGGTTCTACACAAAGATGCTGAGAATACCATGGACCGAGAATATGAGCAACGATGAGATTTTAGAGACGATGAAAAAGAAAAGAATCTAATAATTAACACCAGGAAAAGGTAGCTGAAGTTCCTGGGATACGTATTGAGGAAGGACGATTTGGAGAATCTGATACTCACAGGTTAGATAGAGGGAAAGAGAGACAGGGGAAAGCAACGCGTTGCGCTTGAGTAAATGGATGGCAAAACAGGGTTTAAGAGGGATATTTTTTTAATCGTTTCACCCCAAGCAAGGCATTTCACTGCCACTGATGCGCAGGGGGTTACATAGGGGAAAGTGATGAGAAAGAGTGGTTAGGGGGTTACATAAGGGAAAGTGACAAGAAAGAGTGGTTAGGGGATTACATAGGGGAGAGTGGGAGAAAGCGTGTTAAGAGCTACTAGGGATCGGAAAATATGGAAGGCCATGATCGCGTACGTCCTGAACAAACACAGCACATAGAAGAAGAAGAATTCATCTCACTACCATCCTCTAAAAAATGGGGACGACTCGACACTGTGTATATGACATAGCAAATCATATTTGTGACGGTCTGGCCTGGTGGAACTAAATAATGTTACTAATTTGAACGTTTGCCCCTAAAACAGCGATAAAATAGTGAGAGGTTAGCAACGTTTCCTCTACGGGGAAAAGGGTTTCTAAAGCGGAGACTCTTTGCACGCAAGCAGGTAATTCTCATTTCATTTTCAATCGATTATTTAGCCAGCACATTTCAAATATTGAATAGATATCTTATGGAAAGAAAGACAGTAATAGAATTATGGCCAGAAAAAGAAAGGAAATATCTAGTATAGTACAGATGCACGATGTAGTATTAGATAGCGGCTCGGACTGAGGAATCGGAGAGCCAAGTTTGAATTCCAGTCGAGTGCATTACATTCATTTTTTTTTTAATCATGTCACCCCAAGCAAGGCATTCCACTGCCACTATAACGCAGGGGGTTACACAGGGCGATAGACGAGTTAGGATGTACATAGGGGGAGAGTTGGGGAGAATGGGAGAGTTAGTGTGTTAGGAGGTATCTATTGACCTTACATTTAAACTTCTGGAGGTTATAGCCGTCGGGGAAGCAAGCATGCGGAAGGGAATTCCACAGGCGGGAATTGCGAGAAAAGAAGCTGTTGGAGTAGAAATTGCGGTTATATTTAATCGGTTTCACTGTAAAAAAGTGGGACCTAGTTGCCAATCTAGTATCTCGTGCAAACTCCCACCTAGGGGGCACCAGTGATTTAAGTTCATCAGAGCAGAAGCCATGAAAGTATTTGTAGAAGAGGCACAGGGAAGCCACATCACGCCGGTGAGAGAGTGACTGCAAGCGGTCAGCTAAGTCGGTATCAATCACATTACAGATTCTTCGCTGTATACGAGCCAATACTCTTGGGAAACATACGAATCACTCCATGAGTAGGATGGACTTGGTCCTATAGCCTTGGATGGCAACCAGTCTAAGAGAATGACAACTCTAAATTCCAAAGTGAACCAAGTTGTCTAACGAAGATGCACAAAACAGAAAGAAAATCAAATTAAATAAAATGAACGCAGAGACCAAAAATGTAGAGACAAGAAAAAATAACGAAATAAAAAAGATGCTATCAGCGAGAAGATAAGGAGAAAAATGAGAATAAATTAACACGAACTGGGAAAGGAAAAATATTTAAAAAGAAAATCTAATTCATACTTTTCCCGAGAGTATTAGTCCTTAAGTAATTTTAACGAAAACGACTGGAATTTTAATTCCGATTCTTCAATCCGAGTCGCTATCCATATTAACCGGTCAAAAGATCAGAAAAGAGATGGGCGCCGTAAAGTGATCTAAAAAGGTTATAAAGAATAACAATAACTGCCTGTTTCTTATGCCGTAAGGTATTCACACCCTGAAGACTGAAGACGGCAAGGATCTGATGATAATGAATATATACTAATATACGATGAATGGCAATGTAACTAACTGCTCCCTAGATATTTCAAAACAAGTGATGAAAAGTGCGTTGTATATAAGAATGTTAAATGCAAAAGGAATCGAAATGACAAAAATAAATTACATTGACATAACAAATATACGTCAAACAGCAGTAATTTGCCCATAAAAGTCGTTCGAAAAGTGTCCCGTCAATGGAAATAACTTTTTTTTTCCATTCCATGACGTTGCAAGAATCATATAAAAAAGATTTTGGAACTCGGCTAGTTTGTTCTATCCAACCCACCATAATCAAATAACCTTGCGCCAATCAATGATTGCTTCCTTCGATCGTTCCGAACCGTTGTGATGGGGACAACTTTCTCTAATATTAGGTTGTCCCAAAAATTCGTAAGCACTTGCGAAATGGGTCTATTTGGTCCAGCACAATCGAGACAAGCGATGAGTTCAAAAAGGGCAAGATACACCGTCGGTTCCAAAACAAGATCGATTCGGCAAGAAAGTCATATTGTGCGTTTGGTGGAACTTTGCAGGAATCGTGTATTTTGAGTTGGTTCCGAATGGTCGTGTCATCTGTGCCGAACTTTACTGTCAGCAACTTGAGCGAGTCTACGAAAAGTTGAAGCAAAAGTACCCGGCTCTGATCAACCGAAAGCGCGCTTTGATACAGCAGGAGAATGCCAAGCCACACACCGCCAGCATGACCAAAGACAAGTTTGAAGAACTGGATGGCGTTGAGGTACTGCCACATCTAGCCTACAGTCCTGACTGTGCTCCATCAGATTACGGCCTTTTCTGCTCAATTCAACACTTTCTGAAGGGTCGCCGATTCGACTCGTTTGATGAAGTCGAGGAAGCGTTTGATTCGAAGCCGGCTGAATGGTACTTTGACCAGATCCGAAAGTTTGCAGATCGATGGCAGAAAGGCTTGAAAAATGATCGTCTATATTTTGAGCAATAATTTTTTTTTTTTTGCGAGTAAAATTTCAATTTTTTGCAAGTTTTTTCTGGTGACCTTAGATTACTTGGTGAGTAACATTTCAGTGTTTTGCAAGTGCTTACGAACTTTTGGGTCAACCTAATAAAACCAGGTTCAAGAGGTCGTCGAAAAATATTTCGTTTCAAAAGATGGAGAACTTTCTTGAAAACGTTTCGAAGAGCTGCTTGATAGATGACAGCAAGTCTTTGCAAATAATGGTGAATGCATAATTGTATTAAATGTAATTGTACTTTCTATTTTTAAAAAAACAAAGTTGATAAACAAAAAACGAAAATTATTTACGACTCAGCCATATGAGTGGTTTTGTTAGTTTTAATATTTAAATTTTCACAGAAAATGCCCGTAGTTTCAAATCTTTATGTTGGTTGGTTGGTTGGTGATGTATTCCCAGTCAATCTACGTACCTTATCATGAAGGTGATAATATATTTATCGGCCACGCAACCCGATCTCAGTATTTTAGTAATAAGATATTATGTTCTAAACAACGCCAATTAACAAACATATGCCCGGTATTACCATAACAGCGGAATAACTTACCATACATCAATTTTTGCAAAAACATTGCTTTTTATATCGTTTTTTCATGCTAGCTTTCGTTGTATAATTCTTTTTACTTTTTTTACCAGTCAATCTACGTACCTTATCATGAAGGTGATAATATATTTATCGGCCACGCAACCCGATCTCCGTATTTTAGTAATAAGATATGATGTTCTAAACTTACTATACATCAATTTTTGTAAATACATTACTTTTTATATCGTTTTTTCATGCTAGCTTTCGTTGTATAATTCTGTTTACTTTCATCTGTCATAAAACAGATGATAAAAAGATCAATCTAGCAGAAAGTATAAGAAATACAACTGATGAATTACGTAAACTATCTCAAAAACATTCAATATTTACACTATTCAGAATATTATTCTCATCCTCGTTGCCATATCAAATGTACGTTTTGGCCTTCGTCAGGTGATTTGAATTTCGAACGGAACCTTTTATTTTGTCCGTCGGAGTAGATTATTCTCGTTTCACGCGTCATGTCTCTTCCAGATGTCTCAGTATAAGCTATCTTCATTTAACTCAACCCTTGAAGTTTTTTTTTCATATCTGCTGTAGCCTCGTGTTGTTCTCACAAATCATTGGGCCAAGTCACTGGATTCAACCAGCGCTTTTTATCCCCCGGGAAGCGAAGATAAGGATAATAATCCGAATAATGTAAATAGCGTAAATAAATACAATACTCCATCTCAGAAATATAGAAAATAACTTAAATTAATACTCGATAATATGAATATCTTTTTTTATGATTCGCTAGATTAGGTATGGAATATCCAATGAATATTTAATGAAAGGAAGAAAGCAATGATCGATATTAGATCAATACAAATAGCATCTATTTGGAGAAGGTACCATGATAAGTAAGTATAACTTTTAATTACTCTGTGGAATTCAGTCCATGATCTGTAGTTTAATCAGTCAGTTAAGTGCCATACGTGAAACACGCTTGGGGGATCAGGGATCATGTCTCGAAAGAGACATGACTGACTGGGCAGAAGATTATCCCGCAGTAGGTTGCCATTGCTTTCTGCGGTAGACTGGTTGCCGACCAAGGCTATAGAACCCAATCTGTCCTGTTATTTAACCCATAACTGGAAGGAAGAAACAGATTAATACCTTTCCCAAGGGTATTTGCGCGTAAATGAATGCAATGAATTCAACTGGAATTCGAACTCGGCTCTCCGATTTCTTGTCTCGAGCCGATGGCTATATCCCCACTAAGTTTTAGCTGAATTCAAAGATAAATAACGATATATCTGCTCTGTAAATTAAATTGGTTTGTAGTGAACTCTACATTGGATCAGTTTTAATATTTTAACGATATCACTAGGATCCTCCTGGATTATTTACCAACCTTATCCCGGATTTTACCAATCCTTCCCGGAATTTTACCGCATATATATATATATATGTCATCCACATACAAACCTGTTTTGCTGTTTTCACTCATCAGCGTAGACATCCACTTACTTCTGGCCGGTTTTGAAACTCGACCGATTTGGTGTCAGTCGAAGTCGCTAAGCCCTAAGCCATTTTAGTGTGTTTTATACAGACGCCAGTCACCGAAGAAAGTCAATATTTTGCTGAAGAGTAATGCCTAAATTGCAGAAGAGGTAACTGTTTATATATATATATATATATATATATATATATATATGTGTGTGTGTGTGTGTGTGTGTTCCCTCCTGTTAGGCTCAGAGTGGAATAAACTGCGAAAATTTCTCGTTGCTATTATATTGAGGCTCGTGGTTAGTCGATTTTATTGCGATGGAATGAATTCACTGCCGGATAGATAGCAACATTGCCTCAGTTCCAGTTACACTCATTTTGAATAATAAGCTTGAACAGATACGTCGGTTTATACTTTCTTGTTCAAAATGGCCCCTTACTTCGTTCCGCATTGATGCATTATAGGAAGCTACTCTTGCGTACTCAATACAATTAACAGCAGGGTCACATTTGTATTTTTTTTAATTCCAGCACCAGTACTATTCTTATTTACTGTTAGAAGCTTGCTGTTCAACCAATAAATACCTATCATATTGCAAGGCAAACATGTTTCGCTCCATACAACACTTTTTGTTTGGCCAAAATTACCAGAACTTTAAAGATATAAAATATTTCATAAGGTCTCCAGGATGTGTGGTTAATATGAATAAAGTCTCGGAAGGAGAAATAAATAGAACCGAGTTCAGATTCCAGGGATAAATTCATCTCCTCCCTAGCTATGGATTAAATAGCAAGCATTGTATTAGCGAAATGGCTAATACAAAATTCATTCGTAAATATAAAAAATTATTCATACAATCACAAATAGGCTTTAAATAATCCGAAAAGGATGTACAAGCATTAAAAGATCAAGTCAATCAATAAAGCAATTTTTAATTTTGTCATCCAGTTCGCTATTTATCTGAAAGCTTTTGTAATGCTATAGGCATTCGGGATAATACTTTTTTTAACTGAATAACGATGCTATGAACATTCATTAATAATAAATATTTGAGTTAATCTATTTGAATGGTACATTAAAGTAGAGAACACCAGTGAAGATTTTTTATTCAGTTTGCAAATGGAACCCAAAAGAGTTTCTTATTACTTGAATAGTCCTTACACATCTTAGTATTTAAATAGGATGCGCATGTGGTATGTTCTTCAAACTTGTTACCTTCAGATAATGACTTATTTCACTCCAACCTATCCGACCATTTTTTCGAATCAATATACAATTATTTCGGGTTTTCTTTTGCACACTTCTGCAAGACACTTCACTCAAACGTAACCAAAATCGAGTCACTGATAGATCAAGGTCCGATGTCTTGATATGCGAACAAAAATTTCAATTGACACACAAAGTGCGGCAAAAACTAATGGTAAATTTTGCTTTTTGAGATCGTTTATTTCTCCGAAACGCTTAGTTGTATTCCACCAAAAATCGTGTCTTTTTTAAAACTTCTACCTCATCATATGGCATAACAATTTCCCGTTTTCTACAAGATGCCAACCCCTTTGAAGTTGCAGGAACAATGCATCACATTAGAGGCTCCCATAATGCTAGCCCCCGTTCTTTCAATTTTACATATATCATTCCAGTTTATTTGCAAAACGGACCAAGCCGGATATCTCTTTTACAAATATAACAAAAACCAATACATACTTGTAATTTTTTTAACTTACGAGTCACGACAACCTCATACTGGAGCTTTTTGAATCAGCACTTAACCTAACTATAAACACTAAAATCCCGAGCAACGCCAGGCTACACAGCTAGTATTATATATTTTGTAAATATGTAGTACTATAATTTTGTAAATTATTTGCATCGATCGAACATTACACCATGAACTTTTCAATCACCCAATCCCTTACGCAAGTAGTTGATTTCCCCACGCGTTTCTCTGACAACCCTAACGTAAGGGACTCACTTCTAGACCTCTGCTTCACTTCCATCCCAGACTCTTGCACTACCAGACAACTCTGCCCACTCGGAAACTCTGACCACACTGTAGTGTCCGTCAATATTTCACTCCACTCCCGCCCGATCCATGAAACCCAGACAAGTAGAATATCCTACTGCTATCAAAGAGCAGTCTGGGATTCGTTCCGAGACTTCCTCTGTGACATCCCTTGGAACATCTTTAGTCTTCCCATCGAAGAATGTGCATCCGAGGTCTCCTCCTGGGTTAAGGCTGGCATCGATGCCTTCATCTCTGCTAGGAAATTCCAACTTAAATCTCATTCGTCTCCATGGTTCTCACCCGCTTGCTCGGCTGCCATTGCCACTGGAATCATTTCTTCCGACTCTATCGTAACAGGCGCCTTTTCACTTCAGCTCGTAATAAGTGTAAAAGGATACTTAACGAAGCTAAGATGTTGTTTGCTGCCAGAATGAAGCAACGCATAGCATGCTCTAAATTCGGCGCTAAAAACTACTGGCGACTCTGTAAAAGAGTACTTAACAAGAGCAAGTCCACAATACCCCCGCTAATCAACAAATTTGAGGTCCTCACCTCCCCAGCAGATAAGGTTGAATGCTTTGACCGCAGATTCTTGAACAATTCGAGTCTGGACTCATCTGGAGTTTTTACACCCGACTTCTCACCTAGAACCGAGGCACAACTGAATGATGTCCACATTACACCTTCGCTTGTCTCTCAGATAATCTTAAAACTTGACCCTCACAAAGCGAGCGGTGGTGACGGAATCCCAACTATAGTCTTAAAGAAATGTGCCCCTGAACTCTCTTCTGTCCTTTCTAAGCTCTACAACCTCTGCCTATCTGCTTCCTGCTTTCCTGCCTGTTGGAAATCTTCCTCTCTAGTTCCTATATTTAAAAACACTGGAGAACCCTCTGACCCTGCAAATTACCGCCCTATCAGCCTTCTTCCGATCTTTGGCAAAGTGTTCGAAGCCATTATCAACGCCGAGGTGGTACAGCATCTCACAGCACACAGGCTCCTCTCGGACAAGCAATATGGTTTCCGCTTCACTAGGTCTACTGCTGATATGCTAACGACCATCACCGAGTACATATACCAGGCACTCGCCAGAAATGGCGAAGCCCGAACCGTTGCATTGGATATATCTAAGGCGCTCGACAGAGTTTGGCATGCTGGCCTTCTATGTAAACTTCGGAGCTATGGTATAACTGGACATTTGTTTGAACTAATCCAGTCATTCCTCTCTAACCGCACAATGAAGGTGGTATTAAATGGACATGCCTTCCAGAACTACCATACAAACGCAGGTGTCCCCCAAGGCTCAATCTTAGGTCCTACACTCTTCCTGATATACATTAATGATCTCCCTGATTCCATAAGAGCCCAAATAGGTTTGTACGCCGATGACACCACAGTTTACTCTCGCTTCCTACAAAAATCTGGTGTAGGCGTCAAAGCTAACCACGCAGCCGAGATTGAAAAAGACCTCCAATCCATATTGGACTGGGGTAAAAAATGGCTAGTAAATTTTAATGCTTCTAAAACGAAGCTACTCTCAATTAACCATCATCGACAATCTCACCTACCTCCCATTAACATGGACCAGGCTTGCCTCCCAGAGAGTAAAACACTGCGCCTCCTTGGTCTCACACTTTCAACGGACCTCAAATGGAATGACTATATCGAATCCATTGCTAAATCCGCTGCTATGAAAGTCGGTTCTCGGTGTAGGGCCCGGAAGTTTTTTCCGTCTAAATCTATCCTGCACATTTATAAATCTACCATCCGCCCGTGCATTGAATACTGCTGCCATATCTGGTCGGGTGCCCCTGGTATTCTCCTCGGGCTTCTCGATAAGGTTCAGAGGAGGGTATGTAATGTGATAGATACCGACTTAGCAGACCGCCTGCAGTCTCTCTTCCACCGGCGCGACGTGGCTTCCCTGTGTCTCTTCTATAAATACTTTCACGGCTTCTGCTCCGATGAACTTAGATCACTGGTGCCCCCTAAATACGAATTTGAACGAGATACTAGATTAGCAACTAGATCCCACCCGTTTACAGTGAAACCGATAAAATGCAACAGTAACTTCTACTCCAACAGTTTCTTTCCTCGCACTTCCTGACTGTGGAATTCTCTTCCACACGATTGCTTCCCTGACGGCTACAATCTCCAGGAGTTTAAATGTAAGGTCAATAGACATCTCCTAACACTCTAACCTGCTCCCATTCTACCAAACACTCTTCCCATCTGCCTAACCCTCATCCTCGGTATCCTTACTCATCTGTCACCTTCCTCCTGACATTCCCTATGTCTAACCACTCCTTCTCTTTACCTTCCCCTATGTAGCCCCTTGTGCAATAGTGGCAGTGCAATGCCTTGCTTGGGGTGAGATGATTAAAAAAAATTACACATTGAATATTTCAGATAACATTTTTCCCTTGTGCTGAAAAACAATCTATAGTCCAAGCTTTTTCAAATAGGCTATGTGGATCTAAATCATGTTCCTTGCGCTGGAATGTGGTAGAGACGTGGCCTTTTTTTAGTCGAATTTTATATTCTCTATAGACTAAAAGTATTTGTTCGTTTAATAGCATATCAATTCCTTATGGGTCATTTAATGCCGAAATTTAATTTTCTTTGGTGCATTAGTAATTTCTTTTAGAAAAATGCATTACTCTTAATTTTATTATAAAAATGTATTTTTATACTTTCATTGTGTTTTGATCCCAATTTGGAGGTTAAATATTTTCCCATAGCTGGCATCCTAACAGATGCTACCACTCAAGATTGGTAGACATGAGGACCTAGGAATTAACAGGAGGTACCATGCTCCTCAAAACCTCCCGATCATGCTGCCGGAATTAGTTTAGCCTCATAGCCAAGATCGATTAAGGATTATACCTTATGTTCTACTAATGTTTTTTAAATGTATCATTTTATTGTTATAATTTAGTTGTGGCATTGTTAACTTTTTTGTTTATTAATTAGAAAACTATCTGATTACGAATTAGACATACAAAAACTGGGCAAGTACAAAAGTATAAATATCTTAAAATATTTTTAACAGAGGACGGTAAAAGTGACACCGAAATCCGAAGGCGCATTGAAATAGCAAAAGATGCTTTCCAAAAGTATTTAGAAACAAGAAAAATCTCCTTAGAAAAAATAAAAGTTTACTGAACGGTTGTGTAATATTGGTCGTACATGACAGTGAATACTGGAAAATATTATGACAGATGAAGACGTAAATTAAGGCGACAGTAATTCTACAGCAGGATGCTGAGAATACAATGAATTTTACATGCGAGCAACTAGGAAGTTTTAGGGATATGGAAATAAAAATATACTTCTAATAAAAAAACAATTTAAAACTCAAGGAGGCATGATGAAAGAAGTTGTTTTAGATAATTTGACACTTACAGTTCATATTAAAGACAAGAAGAAAGACAGAGAGAGAGAGAGAGAGAGAGAGAGAGAGAGGAATCAGCGATTAATCCACCTAAAAAGATTTTGTTCATTCTTGGAAGAACAGAGACGAGGAAAGGACAAACAGTTCAAAGCTAACTAATATTTGCAAACGACAGGCAGTTGTTAAGCGCCACGTCATGAAAAGAAACCATACGGAAAAGAAGATGAAGAGGTCGTGGTAGTAGTTGTAGAGGATTTCCTGCGTTTCTTTCTCATATAAAAAAAAAAACGTCCGGCCAACTTGCACACCGAATATATTAAACTAGCAGTATAGCCCGGCGTTGCTCGGGTGTAATGAAAGCTTTAAAACTAATCCATGGTCCTGGAGCTCAGACTCTTTGGACGTTGGCACGGAAGACTAAAAAAGCAATAGTTGTTTCCACTTAAAGCGAAACCGTAGATTGAAAGAAAAATGAATGGATGTAAGTCAAATTTTGATTTCCTGGTATCGATATCAAATAATTGTTTTCGCCGTAAAATAAAATGCGGTTATAATGACAATATACACGCTAAAAAGTCTGCCTTCTTCTACCGAACGCCCGCAGCCCAGAAGCAGAATCGCCGACTGACGCCAATTCGATCGGGTTTCAATCCTGGGTTAAAAGCAATCGAATCTAACTGATGAGCTGTGATACGGCGAAACAGATCTGTCTGCGGATGACAATTCAAACAAAAAATCATAGATATTTTCGATAAACCACCCATAAATGCAATGAAACAAACACCCAACCTATCAGCTATTCTTCTACCAAATATCTAAAAAATACAAACCTATCAGGGAATTTCAAATGTCAGAAATCCCGTTGTTTAATTTGCAAACATTTAGTAAACGACGCAGTATTTTCTCTATCTAACACCAACATCAAATTACACCCACCACGCCTCACCTGTGACAGCCAAGACATTATATATTTTCTCTTCTGTTCAATATGTCCAAATAGTGGATATATTGGTGAATCTGGAAATAGCTTTAGATTCCGTTTCAATAATCATAAACTTAGCATACGCCAGAACAACCAATATTCCCACATAGCCCAACACTTCATTCAACCAGGACACACATTAGAAAACTGCAAATGTTTACTAATAGACCCCGATTTTAGTTCTACACACTCACGCAGAAAGAAAAATACTGGATTTTAAAATTAAATACATACAGGCTAGGGTCAAATAGGGACTTAGGTGTTTTGAATCTTTATAAATATTTCAATAGTTAAACATTTTGTAGATACAATTAAAAAAATTTCTCTAAAACAAAATTTGTAAGTATTATTAAAGATAGGTTTACGTTTATAAATATTTAAAACAATCTGTCGCTTTCTGCGTCACGTGATGTTAACAGTCCCTCGGACGAACGCTCTCACGAAAACGTTTCAAATTTAAATTTTAAAATCATTTGTTTCTGATGAAAGGCCGAGGACGGTCTGAAATATCAAATATAATAATAAAAATAAATAAATACTGTCAAAAAATACATTTTTAAACTTACAGATTTTAGTGGTTTTGCGGGAAGATATTCTGCCCATTCACTCTTGTCATTTTTTAGACATGATCGCCTAGTCGTGTATCACATATGGCACTTAACTAACTGCCATGTTATTATCTACAAATTTAAAAATACCTTGAATGTATAATCTCATGAGCAAAACATTTGTAGTTGAAAACATAAAATTGCATAAAAATAGTTAGAATTCGGCATCAAATTACCCATAGATAGAGATGCTTCATAATCTGCTAAACATGATCAACCATACCAATATATAGTAGAAGCACCAGACCAGATGTGAGAGCAATATTCAAGGCATGGACGACTGGTCGGCTCATTAATGTGAAAGTTTAATTCTGGCGAGAAAAATTGTCTAGAACGACGCAGTGAAGCAATTTCGTAGCCACAGACTTGGCAATTGATTCAATATAATGTTTTCCGCTTCATGCTCACAGAAGATGTTAACTCGGGGAAGTTTATTAATATGTATAAATAGGCAAATTAATACAATATATGAATAAAATGTACAGGCAATATCGACACGAATAACATATTCAATGCACATTCCATTATTTTCAATTACGACTATAACCTGTCTACGATAATCTACACACCTCTTAAAAAGCAGCCTGTTGATATATTCGCCCAGTCATTTATGAGAGCCTTAATGGATAATGATATTAGTGTATAGATATGGTTGATGTCCTGCTCTAAACGCTTCATGCGATATAATCTATAGAGTTCATCTCTGGATTAGGGAAGTGTCAAATATTTGCTATTGAGTAAAAAGGCTTCATAAGACTTCTGAATCCTCTTGTCTTTTTTGCTGGCAACATAGAAATAGAGTTTTCGAATTCGAGCCATGGCTAAACATAATCCCTCAGTGAATTTTAGTTAACGTCAGCATCCTTATTTGCTAAAAAATTCTCAAGAAAAGGGAGTGTTTTTCTGCGTTCTCAGCTACGACAAACAAAATCTTCTCATGTAAACTTATTTATAAATGGAAATTTATCTGTGTGTGTGTGTGTGTGTGTGTGTGTGTGTCCGTTACCTACAGACTCCGAAACGGCTGAACCGATTTTCTTGACAATTTACACGGTTGTACTATAAACGTCTGCGAGTGTTCTTAGCTAGGTTTTGTATCGAGGTACCCCCGATAAATATCGAAAATCGATAATCGAAAAAATTGGCTTATAGAAGCAGTGGTCCGATTTTAATCAAATTTGATACACTCATAGACAAAGACATAAGAAAAGATATTCAGAAGTTTCAAGGTTGCAGTTCTTACAATATTGCAGAAAATCGATTATATATATACATATATATATATATATATATATAAAAGGTAAGATGTTTGTGTGTGTTTCTGTTTGTCCTTTATACAAATCCACAAATTTTGTCTGATTCTCACCAAACTTGACACAAATATTCTTTAGGCTGAGTCTGAGCTCCAGGACCATGGATTAGTTTTAAAGCTTTCATTACACCCGAGCAACGCTGGACTATACTGCTAGTTATTTATTAACTATATGCCTAGGGACATTATCAGATCATGGGTAAACATATACATACCAAAGAGACAACGATTTATGGACGTACTCTCAAAAATTTAAAAGATCGCAGCTTGGAAAAGAAGATATGACGTAATATCTATACATATAAAAGGCAAGATGTTTATGTGTCTGTCTGTCTGTCTGTCTGTCTGTCTGTCAGTCTGTCCGTATGTATGTCCTTTATACAAATCCACAATTTTTATCCGATTCTCATCAAGCTTCATACAAATATTTTTTAGACTTCCGGTCAGGTCATGGGCTACTTATTTCTTCCGATTTCCCCCCTGATATTGGAAATTGATATTCCGATATCCAATCAGGTCTGATCAAGATCAGGATTTCAGCTCTTTTATCGTGGTTCTTGCTGCAGAATTTGCTCTCACTTGGTAAAATTATAGTTTTTAGTCTCAAACATTAGTAGATCTTTTCAAGCAATCGATGCCCCCTATAGTCTATTGAATCTGATTAAAACCGATATTCAGCCATCAATATGGCTCATTTTCTCCAATTTTACTCCTTATAGGAACAATAAGTTTTCATGGACTTACTTAGGTTAGTTTATACTTGAATGACTTATTTGACTACAATATTGGAAATCGGTACCCCGATATCTTATCGGATCTGATCAAAATCAGGTTTCCAGTCCTTTTATTTTGGTTTTTGCTTTGGGTTTTGCTCTAATTAGGTATAATTGTAGTTCTTAGTCTCAGCTATGATACCATTTACTCTGAGGAGTTATTTAGTCTTCTAAATTCAGTTTGCGACGGAAAACTTATTTGACATCGATACCGGAAATCAAAAATTAACTCACATTCATTCAATTTTCTTTTAATTTACGGTTTCACTTTTACTCGCAGCAACTTTTGTTTTTAATCTTTCGTACCAACGTCCAAAGAGTCTGAGCTCCAGGCACATGGATTAACGCCTGGGTTATATTGCTAGTTAATAGTTACAAAGGATAAAAAAATAGTGGCTTTTGTCAATCTATATCTAAAAAAAGCTCATATCGTTTCATCACCACCGTTCAGATACGGAGATACTGCCGATGAACGTTTGCCCTCTCAATGAAGACGTAGGCTATACCTATGCACTAGTTTACACTTTAGCAGCCTATATGGTCAGTGTGAGGAAAGGTCTTTGTACGGAAGAGAGTTCCAAAGGCAGGAAGTTTGAGAAAAGGAACTGAGGAATAAAAGAGGTGGTAACATTTGACTGTTTTCATTGTTAGAGGGTAAGACCTAGTTGCCAGTCTAGGAGTATGAGTAAAATCTTGTAGAGGAAAACCTAGGCATATAGGTCTTCAGAGTAGAAACCGTGAAAATATTTGTAGAAAGGACAGAGGAAACCAACATTTTGACTGTGAGAAAATATCTGAAAGCGAGCTGCTAAATTGGGATCAATACATTACAGGTAGATGTGCGTTGTGGTGCAGTGGATATCGACTCTGAACGAAAGACCGGGGTGCCGATTTCGAATTCCAGTTGAATTTCTTGCATTCACCTACGTACAAATGCCCTTGGGAAAGGTATTAATCCGCCTCTTCCCTCCAGTTATGTATTAAATAATAGAACAGATTGGATTATATAGCCTTGGCTGGCAACCAGTCTACTGCAGAAAGCAATGGCAACCTATTGCGGCGTAATCTACTGCCCAGTCAGTCATGTCTTTTTCGAGACATTATCGTCTACCTGTATCATGTGTGGCACTTAACTGACATTTCAACTCCTCCTTTAAATTTTGTTGAGCACTCCGAGATGAGTAGAAGGAGCGTTTGACTAGATATCGCAAAAGAATACTGCTCCAGTCCACCACAGGTCCTTATCAAGTGCAGTAACGAGGTTTACTTTATGAGCTTTGGCAGATTTTTGATTGGGGCGAGAGTAAATGGTGGTGTCGTCAGCGTAGATTCCTACTTGTATGTTGAATGTATTAATGAGGTCCAGATTCCAGTTACATTTTTTTTGTTAACAAGACGCTTGCAGTCTTCCTTTGTCTATATTTTCCCATATTTACGGCTTTCTAAACATTATAATAAGTTCGCAAGAATATATCAGTAAGGTAACAATGCCTTTAGGGTTGATGTTAACAGCAAATGCTTTTTGTCATTTTTACTTGTGACGAATTTTTCTCAAGCAATTCCTAGAATTTTAATGTCAATTATTAGCAGGATTTTTATTTCAGTTTCGCGTTTGGAATCATCGCTTCCTGTAGTTTTGGGGTCTGTGTAACGTTTTACGTTCTTCCCATATGCAAAAATGAAAATAATACTGGCACCTCAGTTTAAAATATATATTTACCAAAATTACACAAAAATATATTGAAATATTAAAGTATAGTTTATTCAATGAAATCACCATTTGTTTTTAATCAGAGACATCATACGACTTCGGTATCTTTTGCAACTATTCTGGGGAGTCTTCTTGTTTACGTTGGTGAATACTGCCATAATTCGTGTCTGCAATTTTCTCTGATATTAAAAGGAGTTTCGTCAGCCTCTCGCTCAAGTGAGCTCACACAACAATCAAAAGGGTTGCACTCTGGGGAGTTAAGTGGCCTGATGTAAAGAAAAATGGAGACATACAAATTGTCTAAAATCCATGACAGGGGTCTCCTCTGTGTGTGTGTGTGTGTGTGTGTGTGTGTGTGTGTGTGGCATGGTTTAGAGTCCTGTTATCAGACATAGGGTCTTCCACCAGTCACTCTCCTGACCCAGGGAAACACTACTTCCGTAATCACCACTGGACTCATTCAACTCTTTTCGAATCCTCTGCAATGTTATCAGATTGATATTCAAACACCCCGACATGTTCGTATTCAAGCTTCCGGCGCGAATGACAAGCAGTACAAAACGCCGTTTCCAAATTTTTGGATGAGTTAATTATGTCATGGTGCTTTTGCTTGTTACACACGGTGCCTAACTGAGCCAACTATCCCCTGCAATCGACAAAATAGAAAAACAAACGATTCGTTTGGACAAAATTAGAAATATCTGCAATTTACCCATCACACCAAATAATATATATGTGTGTGTGTGTGTGTGTGTGTGTGTGTGTGTGTGTGTATGCGTGTGTATGAGTGTGTGTGTTAAAAATGACAGAGTGTATTCTTTCTCTTTTAAAAGGACCCTTATTCATCCAAAGTTTTCGAAAATATTGGTTGCACGCCCCCCCCCCAAAAAAAAACATTGAATCAATACATATGGAATTGATATATATATATATATATATATATATATATATATATATATATATAATATTTAAAATTGATTTTTTTCTCTTGAACATTATCAACTTTTGCGGGTTATTTAAACTCTGAAAAATTTTTTTAGGAAAGTGGTGGATTCATACAAATAGTATTGGGACATAAGTCGAAATAGTAAACTTGACTAGTGAAATTTTTCCCGTTAAAATACCCTTACCTCTAAGATTAGAGTACGTGGTATTCCCAAGCAGTCACCTATCGAGGTACTGACTAAGTTCAAAATTGTTTAACTGCGGTACTGCTCGTTTGAACGTGAATAACCGTAAGCGATATATATATATATACATACACACACACACATATATATATATATATATATATATATATATATATACATACACACACACATATATATAGGGTGTCCGTAAAGTTCGTGTGCACTTTAAAAAATATAACTTTATCTGTATTTGTGATGGAAATAATTTGAAAACAGTATTAGAATGAAATTAATCTATATTTTTTATGGTTTTATGAAAATTTTATTTAACTTTCCAAATGTCTTCCTTCATTAGCAATACAAAGGGTAATATGATTTTGCAGTTCACGGAAATCATTTACCAATTGATTTGCAGTAATGCCTGAAATCACATTAGTTATTTTAGCCTTCAAATCTTCTAATAAACTAGGTTTAGTTGCATACACAATTGTTTTCACATGTCCCCATAAAAATCTAATGGAGTCAATTCTGACTAAGTTGGAGGCCAATAAAATGGTCTACCCCTTCTGATCTATCAGTTTACTTAGCTAAAATTATTGCAGATTTTGTTGTAAATAATTATTCAGTAACTATACCAGAAACTAGGTAGATTAAAATTTATAACATTTTTTACAGATTATTTCTATCGCAAATACAAATACAGTCATAATTTCTTAAAGTGCACACAAAATTTATGGACACCCGAGATATATATATATATATATATATATATATATATATATATATATATAACAGACATATATACATATTATTGTATTTTTGTGATAATAATTTCAACCCATGCAGGGTAGGACTACCACTGGTGCACAGGTGGTTACAGCGAGAGTGAAAGAAACGAGTACAGAGGATGTCGAAAAAAGAATAAAAGATGGATGGTAATGAAGGAGGTACAAGACTGCAACTGACGCTTCCTTTAAACTTGTAGATTATAACTACCAGGGAAGCAAGCAAACGGAATGGAATTCCACAGGCAGAAGTGCTAGAAAAGAAACTGATCAAGAAGAAGTTGCAGTTAAAGTTAACTATTTCGACAGTAATAAGGTAGGACCTTGATACCAATCAAGTAGCTCGCGTAGATACACCGGGTATAAAAGATCGTCAGTGCAGTTGCCATATATATATATATATATATATATATATATATATATATATATATGCACATGCGCGAACACACAATTTTTTAATGCTTTCAACCCAAGCAAAGCGGTACTGTCACTTATTTGCCGGAGGCTATATAAGAGAGTTAAAGCTTTAGGCAGAAGGAGAGTGAAGATAAATACGAACCAGCTACAGGGGGTGAAAGAGAAAGGGCAAGAGAAAGATGTGAACGCAGGAGTGAAGACAGTTGCGAAAGTAGAGAGAAAGGAAAAGAACAAGATACACGGGGTGATGTGGAAAGGACTGAAGTCAAGTGGTAAGAGATGGGAATTGACATTGCATGTAACTTCCTGAAGGTCGTAGCCGTCAGGAAAGCAAGTATCTGGAAGGGAGTTTCACAGTCGAGAAGCGCAAGAAAAGAAGCTGATGGAGTAGAATTGTCGTCCTGCATTTGGTTGATGTAACTGTAAATAGATGGAACTTGTTGCCAGTCTGGTTGCCCTAGTAATTTCTTCTGGAGGGGACACCAGTTACCTATGTTCGTCAGAGTAGAAGCCATGAAACTATTTATAGAAGAGACAGAGGGAAGCCACATCGCGCTGGTGAGAAATTGGCTGGAGTTGAGCTGTCAGGTCGGGACCAATTACATTACAGATTCTACTTTTGAGCCTGTCGAGAACACGGAGACGAACAGCAGGGGCGCCTCACCAGATATGACAACAATATTCTATGCACGTTCGAATGGTTGATTTGTAAATGTGCAAGATAGATGCGGGCGGAAAAAAACTTCCTGGCCCGACACAGGGACCCAACCTTCACAGCAATGTATTTAGCTATTGAGTCAATGTAATAATTCCACTTGAGGTCGGTAGATAGGTTAAGGCCAAAGAGGCACAGTGTATTGCTTTCAGGGAGACTTGCTTGGGCCATTCTTATGGGTGTCAGGAGAGATTGCCTGTGATGGTTGGCAGATAGGAGTTTCGTTTTACAAGCATTGACATATATATACATACAGATATATACTTGTTGGGTGCTGCTCGTAATATATATATATATATATATATATATATATATATATATATATATTGCAAGGTCTGTCTTTTTTTCCTGGTGGATAAAACGTTCAAATCTCTTAGTTGTTATTGTTTTGTTCTAGCATTTCCGACCATCGCAGTCATTTTCAAGAACCAATGTGTTGCGTGTGTTGTAGTTAGAATTCCGTTATCTACATCCTGGTATTTTTGGGGCGCTGGAACTTTGAAATAGATTATGGTGACGTCATATAAATGGTTATTAAGATCGCACCAATAAGAATGCAATTTATTTATTTATTTATTTATTCTATCGAAAGCACGGATCGATTTAACAATGTATTTATATTACAAACAGCATCCAACTTAGTAAAACTATAACATCTCAATATTTTTCGCTTTTGAGTTGAGGGAAAAAAATATATTCTCAACTTTAGAAAGAAAGAAAGAAATCGCTATTTCAAAAGACCCGTCGAGTTAAATAGTGACCCAAATCTTCAAACACAAGTCACTATCGGTTTGGCTATTATAAATGGAGTCCCAAAATATACTCTCATAAACCATTAAGAAAGACTCAGTGGTCACCGACTAATGGAAGTAAAAGAATGATCCTGTCAAAAAAAGGAAACGGAGGTGGCAAATCATTGCAATTTCAAACATTCTGACGCAGAGAAGTCTAAAGCAATCTAGAGAGAATTGATTGTTAGACGACAATGATGGCATTGCCATATCTTATTTCCTACACTAAGTTAATGTGGGCTGTCCGTTCTACTTATTAGATAACTTTGTTGATTCTATTCACACACAGGAACGAAAGAGACCAGGCAAGAGTATATTTGGTAAATATTTAATACGCCAAAGACCACTAAGATTATTTTCTAGAGGTATTTGTCTAAAAATGTTTTTATTTTTACCCTGTTTTTTTCTCATAGCAAAATGTTTGTTGTAGGCTGTCCGTTCTAACACATCACTCAATAAATTCCAGTCCTGACACTAAGATGGCGTCACTAGAAAAAAATCCATATTATTTTTTGAAGTACTACCGTTCAAATTATACGTGACGAAATTTGAACCTAATCGGATTATTAGTTACAAATTATAATTAGTTAAGTGAAACTTCTGTTGTAAAATTTTTAAAACAATGAAAAATTCTGAATTTCGTGTGTTGCTTTTGATGAAAAAATACTGTTCAAGCAAAGCAATGGCGTGATAAGTGTTATTCAAACTCTGCTCCGTTAGGAACAACAGTTAGGAGATGATATGCGAACGTTAAACGCATTCGTGCAGGCACAAATGATGGTCAATGCTCAGGTCACCCAAAATCGGCAAATATCTCGGAAAACACCAAAATATCCACAAACTCATTTTGCCCGATCCTAAATTGAAGTTGCCTGAGATTGCAGAAAGTTGAACATATACCATTTTGCAGGAACATTTGTGAATGAGAATGTTCAAAGTAGTTGCAGCGTTTGCTCACAGCCGATCAAAAACGACAAGTCGTCGACGATTCAGGGCGTTGTTTGCAACAGTTTCAACGCAACAAGAAGGGTTGTTTGCGTGAATTTGTGACAATAGATGAAACATGAATTCACCCTTTCGCTCCGGAATCAAATCGGCAGTCAGCTGAGTAGACAGCAGCAGGAGAAAACCGTCCAAAGTAACCAAAAAACGCAAACACTTGCAGATAATGTTTTGGCCTCATAATTTTGGGAGGCGCAAGGTATTTTGTCTATCGATAACATTGAGAAAGAAATAACCATCAATAAGGAATATTATATATGCATTATTTGTGCGTTTGAAGTAAGAAGTCTCCAAAAACTGCCACAAATGAAGTAGAAAAGTGATTTTTTAAAAAGACAACGCACCGTCTCACAAGTAAATCACAACAATGGAAAAACTACATGAATTGCACTTCGAATTGCTTCCGCATCCACGCTATTCTCCAGATCTTCCCCCCCCACCAACGACTACTGGCTGTTTGCAAACCTCAAAAGAATTCTCCAAGGATAGAGATTTGACTCTAATGAAGAAGTGATATGGGAATCTAAGGTGTATTTTCTAAAAACAAATCGTTCTACAAAAAGAGAATCGAATTTTTTCGAGAAACTTTGGAATCAGTGTATTACCCTAGAAGAAGACTATGTAGATGAAGAAAATCTAATTTTGCCTAAAAGTTGTTGTTTTATTAGTTAGGCCCGGGATTTATTGTGTAATATGTTACTTATTAAATAACTTTGTTAATTCTATTCGCTTACAGGAACGAAAGAGACCAGGCAAGAGTATACTTGATAAATACGTCAAAGACAATTAAGATTATTTTCTATAGGTATTTGTGTAAAAATAGTTTTATTTTTCCCCAATATTTTCTCATGGTAAATTTTTTGTTTTACAAGAGAAAATATTAGGATGTTAGGAAAGTTAAACACAGCTACAGGGTGCTCAGAAAAAAGCGGAAAATTCAGAAAGACGCGAGGCAGCGGTTGAAAATTCTGGAAGATGCAGTAAAGTTAACTCGAAGGAAACTTCGTCGAAAATTGATTTACCATCACTTCTACTCGAACGTGTGGCGTTTATTGCGTATTTCAATGTTTAAGTGGACGAAGTGTTATAAATTAAACAAAACACGTAAACAACGACAGCATATTGGCCATTGCTACTCTTATAGATTCCGAGTACTACTGCTTCAGTGACATTTTTTTTATAATCGTGTCACCCCAAACAAGGCAGTTTACTGCCACTGGTGTGTATGGAGTCACATAGGAGGAAAGTTATGAGAAAAAGAGTGACAGGTTATAGAGAGTGTCAGGAAGTGATAAGAGAAAGATGAGAATACTGATTAGAGTGGAGTGGGTGAAGAAAGAAAGATGAGAGAGAGGTTGCAGGTAAGTGAGATAGGAGGTGACTACTGATTTTACATTTAAATTCTTGGAGATTGTAGCTGTCGAGGAAGCAAGGAAACTGAACGGAATTCCACAGGCAGGAAGTGCGAGAAAATAAGCTGATGTAGTAGAATTTGCGTTTACATTTTATTGGTTTCACAGTAAAATGGTGGCACCAAGTTGCTAATAACGTGGCTCGAGTAAATTCCTATACAGAGGGCACCAGTGAGCTAAGTTCATTAGAGTAGAAGCCGTGTAAGTATTTGCAGAAGAAACACAGCGAAGCCACATTGCGCCGGTGAGAAAGTGACTGTATCTGAACTGCCAAGTCGGGATCGATCACATGACAGATTCTCCGTTGGATTTTATCAAGGATCCCTAGGTGGATAGCAGGGTCACCCGACCAGGTATGACAGAAGTATTCAATGCACGGGCGTATAACAGATTTAGATATGTGCAGGATCATTTCAGACGGGAAAAACTTCCTGGCCCTACACAGAGAACCGACCTTCTTAGTAGCGGATTTAGGTAAAAACATTTTTTTGCAGTGTATGAAGAAGCAATGAAATTCGTATATTTTAGACGCGTTTAAAAATGGTGATTTCGTTATATCCTACAAGCCTTGTTCTGAAAGACAACCCACTCTGAATGAAAACTTTTTGAAAGAGTTTATTGAATTAGATAAATGCCAGTGCACTGTAGATTTCCCGCAAACTGCTTATATATTATTGTCTGTTAAACAAAGAAAAGGAAAATGCAGGACCTTCTACAGAAGTTAGCAAAAGAAAGTGAAAAGAAGGAACTGAGCATAAACCTCAAGAAAACTGAATGTATGGTCATCAGCAAAAAGAGGAGAACAATATGCCAATTGCAAGTTAGAGAATCTAAAATAAAACAAGTAAAAAGTTCAAATAATTGGGAAATGTTTTGACAGAGGATGGAAAATGGGACATGGAGATCCATTTGCATGGCCAAATACGCATTTCAGAAGCTAACCAGAGTATGAAAGACAGGAAAATCTCATTAGAAACAAAGAAAAAGTGCTGGGTTGCTACGTGATACCTGTTATACTTTATGGAAGTGAATGCTGGACAATCTCATCAAAGATGAAGGAGAGCCTTGGAAATGAGGTTCTATAGAATAAAGCTGAGGATATCATGTACGGAGCTTGTGTGCATCGATGAGGTGTTGGAAAGGATGCAAACGAGAAGAAAACTGATAATAAATATCAGGAAGATACAAATGATGTTCTTGGGACACGTAATGAGGAAAGAACGCCTGGAGAACTTGATACTCACAGGGCGGATAAATGAACGAAGAGACAGGGGAAAGCAGCGCGAGACGTACTTGTTAAATGGTTCGCGGAGTGGGGCTTAGAAGAGATACCAAGAGAAAAGTTACTGAAAGCGACAAGAGACAGAGCCAAGGGGAAGTCCATGATCGCCTACGTCTTGAAGGGACACGGTACATGAAGAAGATCTGCAATTATCTCATTCGATTAAGAATATTTGAAAAGAAGGAGTTTGATTTCTTCGTGCTCTTTCTCTAAAGAAATTAACACGACGTTCTATTACCTGAGCTCATATTTTAATAAGAAAATGCTGACTATTAACGTTTGCTGTATATTGTTACGGTTGTTTAAAAATGAGTCTTGTATGTCAATACAAACCGAAAAAGACAGTGGTTATCAGAAAACGAGAAACCAGTGCGAACATCAAAAAACATAAATCCTTCCAGAAAGATCAGCCGTTGATTTGTGTCGAATAGAATATGAAAGTTACTATATATTATGTTGTAACCCTAAACGTTTACTGAGTGAGTAATCACCAAAATGGAGATTGGGAATAATAGTATATCAGCAAATACACGACTCACACGCTGCGTGAATTAGATACACCATTAGTAAACTGCTAGTCAGTATAATCACTCTCTCCACTCTCCTACACTTTAATAGTGTCGACGTATTTAAAATGATAGGATACGTTCCTTTAAACAACACATTACGAACTACTGGAACACGATTATTGTCAGCAATTTGACCGAATAAACGAATCATTATGACGAAATTGTTCTACTTTAGTGCATAGAAAATGTGTTATTCCCCAGCGTGACAATGCGAGGGTCAGTTAAGTGCCATACGTGATACACGTTTTGGGCGATCATGTCTCGAAAGAGACATGACTGACTGGGAAGAAAATTATCCCGCAGTAGGCTATAGAACCCAATCCGTCCTGTTACTTGATTTATAGCTAGAGAGGAAAGAAATGTATTATATTATTAAGTAGTAATTAGTGGGGGATCAGTTTATTACTTCGTAACAATATAATACTGATCCCACAGTTTTGATCAGTAGAAGCCTTAATCGTGTTTTCAGATATTACATTCAGTCAGTTAAGTGCCATACATGATACACATTTTGAGCGATCATGTCTCTTTCGAGACATGACTGAGTGGACAGAAAATTGTCTTGCAGTAGGTTGCCATTGCTTTCTGCGGTAGACTGGTTGCCGACAAATGCTATAGAACCCAATCTGTTCTATTATCTAACCCATAACTGGAAGGAAGAGTCGGACTAATATGTTTCCTAAGGTATTTGTGCGTATGTGAATGGAAGGAATTCAACTGGAATTCGAACTCGTTTCCTCGATTTGTCGTTCCGAGTTGATATCCATTGTACCACAGCGCACATGCGAGGATATATTCTCCAAAGCGAGCTCAAGAATGAATAAGATCCTAACGACAGGCTGTTCTTCCATATCTTTCAAACTCACTCGATTTAGTTTTTATAAACCCTCATTTGTTTCGATACCTTGAACATTTCATAACTGGTAGACTATTCAGAAACAAAGAAGTTAAAACAGTCTTTTAGACATTTTCAAGGAAAAAAATATCCAAAAAACAAACGTCTTTATACGAAATCGAAAAGATGACTGAGTATTTAAAAATGAGGGTGATTTTATTTTAGATAAGTAACATTCAAATATATCTAATTTAAACTTGTTTTATGCCCTTTTTGATAAAACGTAATTATTTTCCGTACACACTGATGAATTTATTTTAATGTTCCTAATATGCAAGGTACTTCCTCACAATTCGGGAAGCTTAAGTTGTGGAAATGTTTTCATCATAAAAAAAAGTATTGAAAATTAGTCTTTTTTTATTTCCTAAAAGAATGGTTTTAAGAGATGTTTAAAATGCATGACGAGACAGTGGAAACAGAATAAATTGGGAGATTAAATTCGTGTGTTAAAACAATGTGGAAGATTGAGTAGCGCCTGGCATATCATTTTCTGCTTGAGCCGAAAATGAACACGTTTTTAATTATCTGGAGTGCTTCGTATTATCTGTGTAGATGTGTAATCGGGCCATACTTGCCTAGTGTCGCAGTTAAATTTCATATTTCTATAGGAACTTTTAGAACAATAGAGATAGAGAGTTACATGCATATAGGCACGGAGGGAAATGGAAGTATTTGCATACAACGAATAAGAGTTGTAGGCCAGATGACGAAAATCAGATTTCTGTGAAGCAGAAAAGCAGTTGTATGCGCAAGCGACGAAATAGTTATATGCGCATCGGATAAAAAAAATCACTTGCATGCGCGCGCACACGACAAATGACAGTTGGATAGGATAAAAAAGTGTTGTATGTGCAAACTCTCTTTAAATATAAACAGAGAGCAAGATATAAATATAAGTAAAATTATGTTTGATTTTTTTCTGCGTTCCCTCAATTTTTTTTCAAAGCAAGGAGTAATGTCTGGGTTAGTCACCATTATGAATATCCATTTTCCTAGTGAGATGGATAATTTTATAAGACATTTGAATGCACTCCGTTTTTCAGTCAATATTCCCAATATTTTTAAGGGTGTTTTGTTGGACAGTTGTAAGCGAAAAAGAGACAGATATTCGAAATTCATAACTAGCAATTCATTTTTTTTATCAGGAATTTATTGCCGAATTTGACTGATGGCAATTACAATCCTTCCTTGGTTAAGCAGAAGGAGAATATTCGATTAATAAAATTGAGAAATGAAAACAATTACCAAAACGGAAAATAGAGAGCATAATAATCAGGAACAGACTAAAAGATGTTCGTTCTGTATTTCAGTCTTGAGGCAATGAGAATTACCTTGGCCTAATTAGATGTTCTTTCTGCGTTTGCTTTAATGCATGCATGCAAATAAGTACTTATATCCGTACATATACTAGTGTATACAAAGAAGAATCTGTCATGTTAATGGCGCCGATCTGGCAGCTAAACTCTAGCCACTTTCTCACCGGCGGGATGTGGATTCCGTCTATGTGTTCTATAAATATTTTCATGGCTTCTGCTCCGACGAACTTAGTTCACTGGTGACTCTTCCACAAGAAAGTTACTCGAGCAACCAGACTAGCAACAAAGTCCCATGCTTTTACAGTTAAATCAACTAAATGCAGCAGCCACCTCTATCCTATCAGCTTCCTTTCTCGCACCCGGTTCACACTCCTCCCACGTCTATTGAACATGTGAAAAGGTTCATCCGTTGTTCCCTGCTTAGGATATGGTTTCCGGCTTTCTCTTTTCCAATCTTTTCACTCTTTTCTTTTTTTTTTTTTCAATTGGAGTAGATAGACTAAACTATCGCCCGGTTCACCCTCCACCCACGTCTACTGAACCGGTGAAGAGGCTCACCCCTTGTTCCTTGTTTAGAATGTGGTTTCCGGCTTTCTCTTTTCCAATCTTTTCACTCTTTTCTTTTTTATTTTCAGTTGGAGTAGATAGACTAAACTATCGCCCGGTTCATACTCCACCCACGTCTATTGAACAGGTGAAGAGGCTTATCCCTTGTTTTCTGTTTAGGATGTGGTTTCCGGCATTCTCTTTTCCGATCTTTTCACTCTTACGTAGCCCCCTGCACATCAGTAGCGTTATCGCCTTGCTCGGGGTGATATGAGTAAGAAAATACGTCTTTTCACTGATAAAGACGTACATACAGAGAATGGTACATACACACCTGCTTTCAACTAAACATCAGTTTACATAAGTACTTATAATACGAAGGCCGACTGGAAAGTTCATAAGCTGACTAAGATATAAATGTAAGTAGACACACCAGTTGGTAGACTAAAAGAGATGCAAGTGTGGTAGAATACAAAAGTTTGTTAACTGTTCATTTATTTTTTTATTACTGATTTGTTTAGGATATTTTAATTATTTATTAATTATTCTTTGTTGATCAGTATTATTAAATTCACTCTAAAATATCATGGAAAACAAGGCAATCAAAGATCACAAACCTCCACCAAGGCAATACCGACATCATCTTAGCGATTAGCAAGATATGATTATTAAAATGAGAATAAATGCAATGAAATTGACTGCTATTAAATGTGAAAATCCGGAAAAAAAAAACAGAAAAAGATGAAATCCGTAAAGGGAAATTAAAAATTCGGTTGCAAAAACTGTGTAATAATTCGTTCTTACTTTTTAAGAACCAAAAATTATATTTTGGCTCATTTCTGGAATTTTTGAAAATGCTTTTTATCTATATTTTATCTATTTGGATCTAAATTATTATTTTTTGTTATTTTTTTGCTTTTGGAAAATAAATATTAAATTTATTTTATAAATACTAATATTTCGGGTAAAAAATAGTACGTCTAATAAATGTAATGACGTAAAGCAATCTAGGGGAAGTAATTCATAGGAATTAACATAGGAAGTAATTTCAATTAGGCAAATGAAGCGTACGAATAAAAATTAGTAAAAAAAAACGGAAAAATATCCCAGAAATCGAATACTTCGTGCCAGTCTTGACACCAATCATACTTGAAGGATTAATCCAAATTCATCTTGAGATGTCTTAACCGTAGACCAACAAACGCGACCGAATAAAATACCTCCGCCTTAAGGAGCTAATAAAAACAGCAGCAACTTAAAACGTTTAAACCAAAAACTGTAAACTCGTTCTAGAGTGGGAAATCGCTATAATCATCTACGCAGACCAACACAATTTACGAATGAAACGATCAAAAAATATCTACAAATAACGACACGAAAAAAAAATACAATGTTACTTAAAACCCGAAAACTAAAAGTGCATACTTTGTAAAGAAAATGCAGATATATGCACTATAAACAACGTAGATAATGTAACAATTTATACAAAGCCTTCTTTAATATGCTAGTGAATGCTGGACAGTATCATCAAAGATTAAGGAAAAACTTGAAGCAATTGAAATGTGGTTCTACAGAAGGATGCTTCGGATATCATGGACCGAGCTTGTGAGAAATGGTGAGGTTTTGGAAAGTGTTGAAACGAAAAGGAAATTAATACTGAGCATCAGGAAGAGACAACTAAAGTTCTTTGGACATGCAATGAGGAAAGAGGGCTTCGAGAACCTGATACTAACAGGCCAGATAGAGGGAAGGAGAGAAAGGTGAAAACAGCGAGTAACGTACTTGACTGGCCTGAGTAATCTTTGTTTTTAGCGAAATTTTCTTGATAACCACTTGCCTCCAAATGTCCGGTAAAAACGAAACGAATAGCCCTGGTTCACCCCGGAATGTGCTGCAGCCATAGCACTCCAGAAGCAATACTTCAAAATCTATCGCAAAGAGTGGTGTAATCTGGTCTTTTTTCAGCACCGCCCGCAATTGCAGTTAGAGAGTTCTGGAAAATACAAAGTGAAGCTATGCGTGGGCTGTTCAGGTATTTTTTGTTAAAAAGAAACGAATTGGATTTCTTGAATTCTAGAAGATTACCAACTAAATTATGATCAGAGGTAATAGGGCTGTGTCCATTACTATAAAATGCACCTAGGTCATATCCTCCTCGACAGACAAGATGAAGCACTTCGCCTCGATCTTTGCCTAAAAACTCAACTTTATGCAACAAAGAACATACCCTCCTGAACTTCTTAAATCTCAACGACCATTGTTAATATACTTATTTCAGTAAGTGATGTCTCTAGACTTCATAAAAAGCGTCGAACCAAAAAAAAGCTGCTGGCCCATAAAAAAATCTAATGGTCATCTTTAGCAATCAGTAAATCAGTAAAGTACCTTTTGTGATACATGCTTGGGTGATCATGTCTCTTTCGATCTATGAAACGCAGAATATTTTCTTGCAGTAGGTTGGCGTTTCTTTCTTCGATATCAAGACTATAGAACCCTCTCTATTCTGCTATTCAACCCATAGCCGGAGGAAAAAGAGATAAATTCATACTTTTCCTAAGATTAATTGTGCGTAAGTGAATGCAACGAATTCAACTGGAATTCGAACTCAGCTCTTTTATTTCTCATTCTGAGCCGATATTCATTGCACATATCAACCCATGACTCGAACTAATATTACTATGAAACTTGTCGAAGCCGAGTATGCGGAGTTTTTATTCTCCCCACGTCGCTACGGAATGTGACACAAGGTTAGGGTTTAATACCATGACAAAATTGCGAGAAGTCACCAAGATAGTTCACCTTATTTGAAATGCCTGAAGCCCCAGCTCTCTCCTGAAGTAACCTGGTAACCAGTCTACCGTAAAAAGTAATGGCGACCTACTGCGGGAAAATATTCTGCCCTGTCAGTCATGTTTCTTTGAGACATGATCGCCCAAGCGTGTATCACGTATGGCACTTAACTGACTGACCCTTAGGAAAAGAATGGTTCCATCTCTTTTTCTACAACTAAGAGTTAAATAATCGAATAAACTCAGCTCTTAGCTGTAGATGGGAGCCAACCTGGATGAAAGACAATTCCGAATTAGGCTTTTGGTTTACGTAATCACAGCTTCAGTGGGTTATTTAATGTCGACTTTTGGAATAGATTCGTTAGTTTGTTTGTTTAGCAGCAAATCAACTCCTTAATTTAAATTAAATTAAATTTAATTAATTTAAATTTAATTTTCTTGAGAGCATTAGTCATTTTTTCCCAAAAAATCTATTAGTGTTAATATTTTTCCAAAAATAGCTTGCTGATATTTTTACTATAAAAATATAGTGTTAATATTTTTCCAAAAATAGATTGCTGATATTTTTACTATAAAGATGTCTAATCTAAACTTATTTATAAATGGAACTTTGTCTGTGTGTGTCTGTGTGGGTGTGCGTATCCGTTACCTATAGATTCCGAAACGGCTGAACCGATTTTCTTGAAAATTTACACAGTTGTACTATAAGCGTCTGCGAGTGTTCTTAACTAAGTTTTGTGTCGAGGTACTCCCGATAAATATCGAAAATTGATAATAAAAAAACCGGGTTATAGAAAGAGTGGTTCGATTTTAATCAAATTTGATACACTCATAGACAAAGACATAAGAAACGATATTCAGAAGTTTCAAGGTACAGTTCTTACAATGGTGCAGAAAATCGATAATATATATATATAAAAGACAAGATGTTTGTGTGTGTGTCTGTTTATCTGCCTGTATGTCTGTATTTTTTCAGCCCGTTTCGGGTTTGGCTCTAAGTAGGTATAATTGTAGTTCTTAGTCTAAGCCATGATACCATTTATTCAGAGAACTTATTTAGCCTTCAAAATTCAGTTTACAACGAAAAAAACTTATTTGATATTGATCCCACGAAATCAAAATTTGACTTACATCCATTCATTTTTCGTTCAGTCTACGGTTTGGCTTTAACTGGAAACAACTATTGCTTTTTAGTCTTTCGTGCCAACGTCCAAAGAGTCTGAGCTCCAGGACCATGGATTAGTTTTAAAGCTTTCATTACACCCGAGAAACGACGGGTTTTGCTGTTAGTATTCCTATAGTTTCATAGTGTTTTAACCCCGGTTTGGGAGTTAACTATTTACACAGAGATAAAACCCTAAAGGTTGCTACCATCCCGGGTCACGATGAACAGCAACTAAAAGGTGGTTCTCCTCTGTTCAAAACCTCTCCCATCAGAGGTTTTGCTGCCGGATGTTGTTTATCATCATGCCCAGGGGAAGACAATTCTGAAATAAAAACTCAATCAACCGGAAACGTGGAAGGGACAAGAAATCACATGACAATTTCTCCCTCAATAAACCAACTGCAATTTAAAGATAAAAATGTGAAGGATTCTGTAGACAGCCAAGATCTTCCGAAAGTGATGATTGTCTGCAGCAGAATGGCAGCCGGAGAGAGAGAGTCACGCACACTAAAGGGCCTTCGGGAGTTGGAAGCCAACGAAAGTTCTATATCTTTTCAGCCAAATATCTAGACCTAATATAGTCTTAAAACATCATCCACCTGATCAGGTCTTTCAAATATGTTATGTGCGGCTTTCCTCTGTCTCTATTTTCCCTCTATCTGGCATGTTAGTATCAGGTTCTCTAAGCCCTCCTTCCTCATTGCATGTCCCAGGAACTTTGTTCGCTTCTTCCTGATGCTCAGTAATAATTTCCTTTTCGTTTCGATTCTTTCCAAAACCTCATTCTTACTCGCATGCTCGATCCATGATATTCGCAGCATCTTTCTGTAGAATCACATTTCAATTGCTTCAAGTTTTTCCTTCATCTTCCAACCGAGTAAAAAAAAAAAAGAAAAAAAAAAGGAGACCAACAACCGTTCTGTTTAACGGCATATCAACTTCTGTGGGTTATTTAATGCCAAAAAAGTGGGGGTTTAATGTATTTGTTTATGTTCGGTTATAGTAAGAACTTTGATTTAGTTAGATTTTGAAGAAAATATTTTGTTTTTATCCTTTTTGGTTTTACAAAACTAAAAATGTCTTCTCGTTTTGTATTCAAAAATATTTTGCTGAAAATATTTTTCCTTCAAAAATGTATTTTGGTAATAATTTTTTCTTCAAAAATGTTTTCTTGGTAATATTTTTCTTTCAAAAATGTATATTTTTCTATAAAAGTCTATTTTTATGTATAGATTTTTATAAAAGTGTACTTTTATACGCCCATAGTGTTTTGACCCCAGTTTGGGGGTTAACTATTTGCCACTAGCTGGGACCCTAACAGGTGCTACCACACTGGGTCAGGATGAATCTGGGAACAACAGCAATTAAGAGTTGCTCCCCACAACCTCGCAATAAGAGGCCTTGCTGCCGGATGCGGTTTGCCAACATGCGTATAAACCTTTTCGAATGAGTGGTTTATTTTTTTACAGTTTAACAACTCTTTGTAGGCTACTCAAATTAAAAAAAATATAATAACATTCTTTGCTCCCGATACTCTTTAAACCATAGCTGGGGGCGATGGATTCATACGTTTCCCAAGGTAATTTGCGCTAAGTGAATGTAACGAACCCGTCTGGAATTAGAACACTGCTCTCTGATTTTTCATTCCGATACGCTCTTCTTTACACCAGCCGCACCCACTTTATACTAAAGTTAATAATAATAATTGTTGTGGATCTGGGTTTAGATCCAATAAATACAGAACGCAGAGTAATACGGTAGAAAATGTAATATATTGAAGAGAAATATGTACAGTGGGGATTAGTAGAACGTCGTACAATACGGTTAGTCGAATACGAGAGAATAGGGAGATAATACGAGACGTGAGATTTGGTAATGTTACCCTCAGGACTAGATCGCTGGGATATACTAACACTGTTAATTCTTTACTAGCCCACTACTGACTACAACTATATATAGTCTTAGGAAGAGTCCATATTAGTGTAAATAGGGAAGGTGCCCCAACAATAACAATAATACAAAGCGAGAAAGCCACTCAAAATAGAGGGTTACTGTCAAATTGTTATGATGAATAAGGTGTAGTATAACTTCAGAGACTACTCTTTTTCTGTTGATCAGTGAAGATAGAAAACAGACGATTCTTTAATTTTCAGATAGACTGACGAAGACCGAGTGTCATTGATTGAGATTGAGCGTCATTCTAAAGCTGACGACCATGGCGAGGGATTTTGTAGCCTTTGCAACGGACTTTATTTGTGAGCTTCTGTCTGTGTCTCTTCAACAAAGATAAGTCTCTTAATTAGATGCATAGTGATTACCGGGTAGAACCGGATTAACAGGTTGGTGCATCTGCGTGTCAATATATACACGCTTGTGTCACCTCATCGGTCTGGTGAAATGTTTCCTACATTTGACGCTGCTCGATCGGGAAAAATTCAGAATTACTCTCGTTCTTTCTCTCTCTCTCTCTCTCTCTCTCTCTATATATATATATATATATATATATATATTTCCCAAAAATGATCTAATTAAAAATCAAAGATTTAAATTCAAAAATTGAATAGAGAATGCGATTCCCAAACAATGATATAAAAAATCAAAAATTAAAAATGTAAGACAAAAAACACATTCCCTAAACCCAATATTAAGATTAAACATGCAAACTTACACCGATTGTAAAGACTCTGCAAAAATAAAAATAAACAAAAAAAATATCCGCACCAACTAATAAATTCCAACGGTCACAGACTGACTACATTATTTTGCTAACACCCACCAACACACACTAACACTGTCCACAAAAAATTCCAACTGTCAACGAAATATCACAATATCAACCCCCACCCAGCCAATACCCCTAACAAAACGACATAAATGAAAATGAAAAGGATTCCCAGTACCACATCGCCTGACGAAGCATCGGTACACCGATGCAGAAACGGACGCGCCTTCGTAGCGATTATATATAGAGAAGTTATGTACATGTTCTAAAATATAATTTATAATAAATATTCACAGCTCTATATAGAAAATTATATATCGAGCACTGTTTTAAATTAATGTTTTGGACGTGGAAAGAATTCTTCGTTCTGTATTCACTCGGATATATATATATTATTTTTAACCTAAAAAAGATGAGCAAATGAGTAAAATCCCCAAAACCCGATCCTATTAATATTAATTTTATTAATATTGAAATTGATCAAGGTGAGAGGGGTCCTTTTATGATCAAGGTGAGAGGGGTTTTTTTATGATCAAGGTGGAGGGTTCTTAGTATTATCTATTTACAGAGTCAAATATATAAAGTAATTGAAAAATTTCGAAATTTAATTTCATGGGATGGCCATTTCAGGGAGAAAATTCTCGCATCATTAAGAACGGTCGAAAACAAAAATTTTATTAATTCAAATATGTTCCAAATTTTCTCTACCGGAAGAAGCCCAGAAACGTATCCATACACAGAAGTTAAAAAGTGGTGGGATTAAAAAAAGTTATTTGAATTTGCCAGCACAAAGTAAGAAAAGGTGAAAAGCAGACACAGAGATTATGACTCGACATTAGAAAACTTTATAATACGTCTGTAAGAATCAAAAGTTAAAAAGTTAAAAAGGTTTAATTTTTAACTTTTTAAAGTCTTAACTTTTTAACTTTTAACTATGGTCGGAGCACTTGTGTAACGATGAGGGGATGGGAAGGATACAACGAGAAGAAAACTAACACTAAATATCAGGCAGTGACAAATGAGGTTTCTGGGACACGTAATGAGGAAGGAGGTCAGGAGAACTTAATACTCACAGGGGAAATCAGTGCAAGACCTACTTGATAGGCTTGATCAAATGGATGGTAGATTGGAATTAAGGAAAGATACCAAGAAGAAAAATTTTCAGAGCGACAAGAGACAGAGTCTTTGACTGTCTTCGTCCTGAAGGGACACGGCACATGAAGAAGACAATATATATATATATTGTCATTCGAAGACAAATCTGTTTCGCTTTATCACAGCTCATCAGTACGTTAAGACATCCGATTGCTTTTAACCCAGGATTGAAACCCGACTGAATTGGCGTCAGTTTCGGCGATTCTACCTCTGAGCTATGGGCGCTCAGTAGAAGGAGGCAGACCTTTAGCGTAAGTATCATACGCCAGTGGCTGGGGGGCTCTAATTCATTATTGAATAAGCGATGCGTAGATGATAGAGTAGCTACTGTTTTTTCAACATCTACCATTCTTCCAGAGTGCTCTCTCAGAGTGAGAGCGAAAATAGTATATATATTATTGTGTCGATGTATTGATATAAAACTGTAAATGCTTACTGAAGATTGAATGAGAGACAGTCTAATTTAAATGCATGTTACTTTTTTTTTATTCAATATTCACAAGATATTTTCCTTGTGAAGTTTTAAACGGATTTATTTTCTATCCGAAACCAAATGCTTTCACTGATCTCAGAACATTTTTTTCCGCTTGATATTCAAACCCTGCCAGCGCGTTTACAGGGAAGATAGTTTATTTGTTTTATTTATTTGTAATATTGTGAAGAAGATTTCTATCTCCCCAGTTTTGATTCTTTAATCTGAAACCATATTTTTTTCTTTTGAGATAATTGTGTTAATATGCTATTTGCAGTGAAGTTTGCTTCGAATTTCACATTAAACGACAAGGTCCATCACTGCTGCGACTTGCTCCTCTCACAGAGAATAGATTTTGTCGTATCTCTACCACAGCATGGGAGTGGTCCTAGTTTAATCAAAATCCATGACTTTAAGAAGCCTACCAGTGCAGATAAACACCGCCAGTTGTTCTTAAAAAAATTAGCCTGGGGTTATCCATAAACTTGATGAAATTGTTTAATCTCTGCCTGAAGGAGAACTGCTTCACAAGTCTATGGAAAATTTCTGGTGTATGCCTTGTGCAGAAGGATGCTTAGGACACAGAATATAAAGATGAAGAAGGGCACATCTCCGTCGTAACATTAACACACAAGCTGCTTTAGTGCCATTAGTAAATTCTTTGAGACTTTGATTAACAAAAGCAACAATCACTATAAGCACTTCTTCTTCTTCTTCTTCTTCTTCTTCTTCTTCTTCTTCTTCTTCTTCTTCTTCTTCACACGCTAACGGCTCGTTTCCTTCAACTGCTCTCATTCAAATTGTGGCACCATTTATCTCCCTCGGACCGTCCACGATTTTCATACATGTGAGCCTCCTTTTCGGTTTTGTCGCATGCACATATAGTCATTCAAGGCTTTGCCTCCATGTTGTTTGCGTCGTCACACCTGCTGTGCGGCTACAAAAAGAGGCAAGCAACCCTAAGCCTCTACCTTCGTCTAGGACCGTGTTCACTACAACGTACTATGTCTTGTCAGTACAGAATAATTCAGTGAGGCACTCGACGATAAATTATTCGCGAGAACGATTGCCTAAAATATATCAAAGGCCTTTGACAAAGTGAGTCATAGGAGAGATAAAAAAAAACAAACGTTCCAGCTATACTATTCCTGAAAATGCTTTGTCAATTATCAAGTCCTTCTTAACAGAAAAAAATGTCGTAAATGATAAGTCTTCTGAAGTCCATGAGATCAATGCTGACATTTCCCTAATGCTCTCTTCTTGCCTCCACCCTTTTTCTGTTTTATATTAACGATCTGCCAAATTACATTCACAAATCGTTAGTGAATATATTTGCAGATGTTACGGTGCGCCTCCAAAATTTAGGTGATTAGAACCAGGCATCTGATCTCTCATCTAACCAAGCTAGAATAGATCAATGGGAGAAATACTGGCTGGTAACATTCAATATCTCTAAGACAAGTTTAAATCCAATGCCAATAGTTATTTTCTGTCTTTTTAACCCTGGAACACTAACCATCAATTAAAGTTACATCACTACTAACCATGGGTATATCATACGCGATTTTGAAAAAATAAAAAAATATTACATATAAATCTTTTTTTGAAATATTTAACCTGCAGGCACTTCAAAATTTGTACGTTAACATTAAGAGGAACTAAAAGACATATTATTTAGTTAAGAAAATTAGGGACAGAAAAATTAAATAATTTGTAATTAAAATGGCGTCATTCGCGCTGGGTACTATATACCCATGGTTAGTGTTCTCGGTTTAATTCCTGTTTTTGTTATTATTTTCACCACTTAAAAATATTATTTTTTCTCATATTATTTCATTCTAAGTAACCGCTTGTGTCTTAGTAGCTTTATTGCCCTGCTTGGTTACTAATATTCATCATCACCGAGTAGACCTTGCATTCCATGAAGAGCAATTGTTATTTTATGGAGGCTCTTTACCGTGAACGCCTATTTGGAATAAAGCTGATCCCATACCTCAAATGGAAGTCATATGTAAATATTTAGGAAGTGTTCTAACAGAGGATGGAAAGTGCGACACAGAGATCCGAATGCGAATTGGCATGGCAAAGGACGCTTTCTAGAAGCTGAGTAAAGTACTAACACACAGGAGAATTTCACTAGAAACAAAGAAAAGAGTGCTGGATTGCTATGTGATGTCAGTTCTTCAATACGGCAGTGAATGCTGGACAATATCATCGAAAATGAGGACAAAACTGGAAGCAGCGGAAATGTAGTTCTACAGAAGGATGCTGCGGATATCGTGGACT